>JARJDS010015299.1:0-16545 GCA_030264155.1 Atheta pasadenae | reverse complement strand
TAAAATAAAATACTTCGGGGATGTTTTTCGTCTTAAATTTGGTCATACGTTAAAGAGCAACTCTTTAACTATAATTTTAAAATTAGAACAAGAGAATTGGTTAATATGGTAAGGAGATACGAGCAGTTTGAGCGTGCAGAAATCGAAAAAATCAAAAAATTGACCAACTTTGGAGGCTAAAATAAAATACTTCGGGGATGTTTTTCGTCTTAAATTTGGTCATACGTTAAAGAGCAACTCTTTAACTATAATTATAAAATATGAACCAAAGAATTGGATAATATGGTAAGGAGATACGAGCAGTTTTAAACAGCAAAAATCGAAAAAATCAAAAAATTGGCCAACTTTGAAGGCTAAAATAAAATACTTAGGGGATGATTTTCGTCTTAAATTTGGTCATACGTTGTAAAGCAACTCTTTAGCTATACTTGAAAAATTAGAACGTGAGAATTGGATAATATGGTGAGGTGATACGAGTAATTTTCCAGAACGTAATCTCAGAAAATCAAAAAATTGCTCAACCTCGAAGGCCAAAATAAAATACATAACTAAAAATGTTTTAGTTTTATTCTAAACGCAAAACCTAATCGACTTAAGTAAAAACCTACCATGAGTGTTCTTCCTTCTTCGTTCGGCCGCTTGTACGTGTAAAACTATATTTAATTATATCGCAACACGTGCAATTTATGGGCAAATTACCTGTTCCATATATCACCGGCGACCATTATAATTAGAAGGAACTGCGCTCTGCACTAACCCTGGTTGCACGCCGTGACTCGAGCATGAAAATTTGCTAGTCGCCAGTGTCGTGATGCAAAGTTCAGCACGACACGTCAACCCTTTAGTCAAGCATATGTTCCACGTGCGCGCAGGACGGCCACGAAGAAGGTGAATTCCCGTAGAGCGCACAATTTGCCCGTTCGGGCACTTTCCGGTAACATTTTGAATACATTCATGTGTCGTACCACTCGCCACATACTTTATGCGCCCTAGCAACACATGTGCACACGTGTGTGTGGCGGCGCGATGAAATTTATACAATGGCGGCTATTATTTTAATGCCCTTTCACCGTGCGCTAGAGATATTACCGTTGTTTTGTTGATTTACTGCAATAATAGTGTTTAGCGAATTGGTACGTTAATATCGCAAACGTAACGCTAAAGTAACCACGTGGAGCGTTTGGAACGAAACAAATGAACATATTTTTGGTTTAAGTGTGGCAGTGCATGCGTGAATAATGGGCAAACAAAGTGCAAAATTATGTCACACATTGTTCAACATATTTATAATTATTCATTAAATAATAAATTATATTTGTTAATATTAATAAATAAATATTACATTCTTAATTTTAATTTAAATGTTTGTTTTTGCAATTTAATTTAATTTATATTTGTCTACATTGTGATTTATTTTTTTTTGTTGTGATTTTGCATAATTTTAATTTATTGTACATTTTTCAATTTTCCAACACCGCACGAAACGTAAAATGTAGGTCACTGCATACATTACAATTGCAATTGCAATTTTAAATGCTTTTTTGTGTGTAGATCGTGTGTGCACGTGTACAAATTGCGTTTGGGGTAGACCCAGACGACGTGTAACAGGCGGCCATTTTAATTCGCGTTGCAAAATGGGCGGGCATCGGCATTCAATTACGGTCGCGCGTTAGATTCAGCTGCCGTGTTGTACGTCCGAATTTTTTCATGCATAAATCAGTCAATTGCGCATTCTTTGAGGAATGATGATAATGTACGCGCACGTTGCATATCGCATCGTATATCATGATAAATGGAAATCTGTGTCACAGCGTGCATGTAGCCAGTGGCCAATGTACTGATATTGGACAGTTTTCAGTATTTGCTATTTCCCCAATGGGTACTTACAAACATATAGTCACAACATCAAAACATGATACTTACCAGAACTTCAAAAAAATCAGTATTATCAAAAGTAAACGAGTAATCTTATAAAAAAAGTGAAAAATAACAAAAAATATATAGAAAGAAAAAAAAAAGAATCACAGTTAAGTGATGTGACTATATGCGCACATTTCGAATTTATGTCATCTGTCCCTCTGTGTGGTCGGTATAGTGACCATGTCCGCACAGTTATTACGATTAAAAACCTCGCCGGCCATAAAAATAAATCTCCGTGAATAAAAACATAACACAGCGCCACCACACCACCGCACAGCTACCAAACTCGGCAATGTGTTACACATTTGTCACGCGGATTTTTCTCCGATTTTTGTGCCCATAATATCCGTAAACAATGCACAAAGCAGAATATTCCTATGTGGGCAGCCCATGTTCTCATCGATTTTATTGAAAAAAACCAAACACTAAGCACAATGCGTCGGGCGTTGAGCATTGTATACAAATCACACCCTTAATACTCGTATAGTATTTTACTCTATTAGTGAGAGTCTGCTTACAAACGGATTTTGCGATGGAGAGTTTGAGGCGTTAATCGCTTGTTTATTACGCACATATACAAGATTATAAATAAAAAACAAGCGAACGACATGATTTAAGGAATTTATATCATTTTTATTGCTTGTTTTATTTTATACATATTTTATTTAGGAAGCAACAACTTTGACTTTGGAACTTGAGGTTATATCAACGTGGTGAAAGTCAACGGGTTGACTTGTTAGGTTAGAAAAGTTTGGTTACGCGTTGCTGGTGAAGGCGGCTAAGGTGAAGTTATTAATGGACCGTAAATTGAAAAGCAACCATAAAAGATATGCACTTGCAATATGCAACGTGTAAAAGAAAATTAAAACAAACAGGCGTCCCTGTGGGTCTTTCGAAATGTTTTAACCACTCTAAACAAGTGTAAAGTGTGCGCTAACTGCTCGGCGCCATGTCGCGACCGTCCGCCATGTTTATATTTAGACGTCGCATGTAATATAAATAAATACAGACAGATGGAGCGAGTCTAAGTCATATACAAAGTGTTACAATTGATTTATAATTATTTAAATAAAATTTAGATACAACTAACGCCATCTAACGTTTTTTTTTTAAATTTCTGCGCCACCAGAAAAAAAACAAATGATTTTTTTATGAGTTCTGTCCTCTGACATAACATTTTAATGAGTTGTGCGCCACAAAGTTTAATTGTTTATACTTTTCTTTCATGTACACTAATTCTTTGAGTACAGGCATGAATATGCAACTCCATTATAATGTTAATGCCATATACACTGGCATATTAACAAAATGACATAACCTCATTTATTTTTCCAGTCTAACGTCGGACTTGCATTTCGTATGCAACGTGGGTGGCAGTTGGAAATGCAGTTTTAGTTGCATGTTTCATAATAACTTCAGGCTACGCGGAGAATGTGAGAATGTGAGAATGCGAAAGCAAGAGCTGCAAGCTGAGTTGAGGGTGTGGGGCGGCGGTGGCGTGTTGTCGTGAATGTTGGTTAGACTGCTAGACTACATTTTATTCGCGGCGAGAGCATCCGTATAATTTGCGGTATTTGTGTTGGGCCGGCAAACTTACTATCCATCACGGTAATAGAATTTCAGGTATGCATGTGCCGCCACTACCGCCACCGTCGTTGCCGTTGCCACCGCAATCGCCAAAGGAATACTGAGAACGCGCAAGCTACAGAGGACGCAAGAACGTACAGAGAAGTGAGTGGCAATGCGAAGAGAGAAAGGCATTAGTCGTGTTGGACTGGTTGAGGCGACACTGAAGTCTTCTCTGCGCCACCAAACGAAATAAAAGCCCCTTTGTGGTCGCCTTATGTTTGAGGAAATTCTCCCCTTAGTGCTACTTACATGTCAACATGATATAAAATATGTGTTGATGGGAGGTGAACTTCTTAACCTTACGTATATAGAAGGAGGAAATTTAATTTTATTTGTTTTGATATATATAATTAATAGATACAAAGATATAGATATATCTTATTTATAACATTTATATTAATTTTTAAGGGTTAAGGGTAATTTTACCTTATTTATTAGTTACTCAGCGTATCTTCATTTGTTATTATTCTCATCAAAAAAATATTTATCTATATCTATAAAATTTGAAATATGTGGGTATGTTTGTGTGTATGTTCCGGATAGATAACGAAACGGCTGAACCGATTGTCATGAAATTTTCAAAACATCTTTAGAATAACCTAGGGATTGTCATAGGCAATATTTTATGCCGATTGGATTAATAGAAAAATCTTGACTGCAGCTTGATATTAGGATTCTAAGAAATATTGAAACAAAATTTAAATTGTTTATCTTAATGTCAATGGATTAGTAATATTTACTGAAAGCCTTATACATAAACACAACAACACCGTATTTGTATACACACTGGATCAATTCAAGCCCCGTTTTTTTGCTTTGTTTACGTTTGTGCACAACATTCGTACCTGAATCATTTCGACTATATTCTAATATTTCAAAAATACTACTTGATATTTTCTTTTCTCAACTTTTTTCATATTTCTAGGTTTCCTAATTGTCACAATTGTCTTCTACATCAAATAAACTAGTTGTTTTTATTATCAAACATTGAGTTTTTAATTAAAAAAAAAATAATTAATTGTATTCTTATTTTCAAAGAAAAAAAAAAATTCTCTATTTGCAAACCACAACATACCAAACTAGCGTGTCCTAAATGAACGCTGCATCAGTGATATTGTTTATCCTGGCATCATCTTGTTCATTACGCGACAAATGTTTACAACTCGTGTGTAATTGTGTTGACATTAGTGCCTCGTGCAACCTGCACCCGTTTTGTTTACTTTGTACAGGCACTCAAATGCTTTCAACACATATCCACAAATAGTGCACTGAATATCAGCTGCTTAACATTTATTTATAAACCAAACACTTACAATTAATAATATCATATCTAATTCTTTATTTAAATTTCAAAAAATAATTAATTAATTAATATTTTTACTATTTTATTTTAACACTTTGTATACAAGTGTATATTATCTATTAAGCCAAGTCCTCTTTGCGCTTCGTGAAGCATGACGTTTTCAGGTTACTCGCAGTACATCGCATTTTCTTCCAAAACTTTAATTACACCTTCCACCTCGACTTTACTTTGTCGACCTTATCGCCATCTTTGTTTTCCGGTACACCGCCAAAGCCTATTTGAGGTTAGGCTGGTGTGTGTACAAACTATGTGTGTTGGTTGCTTGATGTGACAAAACTATGCAAACAATTTGCTATGTCTCATAGCTAAGCTGGAAAGCGAGCATCGGGGGAGGCGTGTGCGGGTTGCTATATGTTCTGTGTATGCAAATGCGTTTGCATTCCGCGACACATGACAAATTACGACTGCCGCATGTCGGATAAAAATGTCGACAGCGCTGTTCTGGCACTAACTCTAATTCTAACTCATCGTTGGATGATTACGCCTACTGCACAACTGGGGTGGTGTTGACTGGTTTAGTGTCTTGTAGTAAATAATCAAAATTTAATTTTCAATATAAATTTTATTTATTAGAAAACTGAATTAAAAAAACATAGAGTTGAATTAAAAATAATCACACAAAATGATGAAAAACTGATACTTCCAATCCACACACAATAAAATTGATGAATAAATCAAATAAATATAATATTCAAACACAATTTTTGTTAAGCCTGAAATAATGCATTTGTCCGGAAACAACAGCCGCCGCCCGTATTATCATACGCGTCCATACAAATAAATACAAACATTGAATGCAATGCACTCTGGAAACAATCACATGAATGTTTTCTGTTTACTGTTTCGTGGTACGGCAATTTCGATATTATTTATTTATTCATTGCGCGAGCGCCAATTACGTGACACCCGCACACACCGCAACACGCATTGCACCGACGGACCATCGTCGGACCCCCCAGAACGGGGATTAACATTTCCTATTGGCACTTCCGACGGAAAACTACACCAACATTACCTGCAAACACGAATCTAATGCAGGCATAATCATACAATACGTGAGTTTATTGTGGAATTTTAGGGCTAGTTGTATAGTATTTACCTGTATATGCCAAATATGTCACTTGCTTAATAGGTTATGTTAACAGTGGGGACTAGGGTTGTGTGGAAATGTAGAAAAACGTAGGGAATGTAAGTACGCATGAAAGGAGAAGAATGGAAAGAAAGGAAATGGCTAGGTTGCAGGTGTATGGGCTGTAGACGGCAATAGGCAATAACAATGTGTAACAATACGACCGTTTGCTATTCCCTGAGCGAGAGGGCGCCGACCGTCTGGCGAGGGGTTGGTAAATGCCCGTCAGCGCGAGACACGCGTATGTTTGCCGTTTGCCTGCCCCCGGGCGGAAATTAAGCAATTTTAAGCAGAAAACCACTTGGGTTACCTTAAGAAAAGTAACAAAATCAACAAATCAACTCAAGCCATCAAGTTTATCAGACATAACTAAAACAAAATTTATATAATTTAAAATAAAATAATTTTTTAGAACTTCAGCTTTAGATTAATAGATGGCGTTACTGATTAATGGTAGCATTTCAATTAAATTTGTACGGCATTTAGTTGATGATTGCTGCACTTGGTTTTAATTAATTCCACATTACAAAACAAAGCGTCCTCAATTTGCTCATTTACATTAGCCGCACTTTACACAAACAAAACGTGTTTTACAAACTTGTATGTTTATATTTACCCATCGCCAAATGTGATTTATCTACAATTTGGCATAAATTCAAACTGATATGTTGCTATATGTTATTTGATTTTACTATTAGATCTTTTAATTCACCGTCCGGTGAAATTAATTTGTAAATTTTATTGTTAATTCTGGCTTATATTGTACCTATTTCATTATTGTTACATTGTTACCCTAAAACAAAAACGTAATCCGGAATGAGGTCCAAAATATTATTCCAGCATTTTACTTTGTGTAATGTAAAGCAATCGGATCGAATGTTGGACCGATGACGATAAGTGCGGATGATAGCCGAGTTACGAATTATTGATAGAATCCGCCGAAGGGTTGCCTCTGCACTATTTGCAGATGCGTCGTTTTGCCGGCGACCAGAGTATCTAATATTCAGTCGCTAATAACCGCAAACGCGCCCTGCATATTGCATGAGATTTCGAGTGCCCCTCGCGACGCCGAGTGCCTCTTTTACCAATGTCGGTCGTGTTCGAATGTTGTTCCGGCGCGCCATTTTCGTGTAGCCCCGTAACAAGGTTACCAATACTATACGCATATTCAATTTATTTAAATTTACTTACAATTTTATCGATAATTTTTCTAGGAATTTAAAAGTAAACCAAAAATTACTGTTTTGATTGTGCAGAAAATCATTTTGGGTGTTTTTGCACGTTTTTTTTCTTCAAAGTCGAAAAGCCATTGGAGCGTGTGGTTATTGTGTCTTGTATCTTTTGAAGGACGAGTATGCCTACTCAGCCGTTGCGCTTTTACGAAGAACGATGTTCTATGAAAACCTTGATATCCAACTTTTTCTAGTCTAGAAACTCTACAAGCGTTACTAGTGGATAGTGGAGCGAAAACCTTTTTCCCCAAAGAGCGCGCGTTTAAAAAATCAATCAAATGCTAAAGGGCTTGTGCCCTCATCCTGGGTGGAAAACGCAACAGCCTCCATCGTTCCAACGAAACACGAATTGAGGACACGCTGCGTTGCTCTTCAACTTTTCGTCGAAGAACGAAGAGCGCAAAGTCCTAAACAAATGCGGAACCTTAAAGGATTCCATCAAGGCATGAAAGGATACTTCTCTAACCTTTACAACGCTTTCCTTTCTTTTTACCCCTCGATGAAAACAACTCAAGCTTTAAAACGTTCACTTTAGACTTTAAGAACTTATAAGAAGCAATCTATCGGCCATTATACTCGGCTAATCATGTGTCGTTATTATAGCTTAGTAAACTTTCAAAACATAACCTATAACCTGCACCTAAACCGGCTATTAATATTTTCAACCCTCAATGAAAACATTAAGCCCGATGAAATCATTATGAACTCATTGCAGTTGAACCTTAAGCTGTGGAGCTAATTTATTATGTTTAGTTGGGGGTTGAGGGTTGGGGGTTGGGGGTTGATATTTGATCTTTTTGTTTTATCGTTTTAATGTATTAATGGTCGTTAGACGTCGTATAAATGGCGTTTTTTTTAGTATTTATGACCGTCGTCTTACGACCCCGCAACACCTTTGCGGGCAACTTTGTGAATGTGAAGTCCTGCATTGCGTCGATGTGCGGTGGCGATAAATATGTTAAATATGCTGAAAATGTGTGTTTCCCGGCGCGGAGCACGCACGTGTGCTTTTACGTGCGTGCAGGTTCATGGTGGAAAAGCGTATAATACAAACGGCTTTAGAAACGACGATGGGGGTAGTTTCATCTCTCCCCATCATCTAAACCTAACCTAAAGTACATAGCTACTTTGAAAGCTTGAGTGTCCACTTTGACGGCATTTATAACAAACATGTCTTCAGAAGCAGTAAATAACGCTTTAGATGTCTAACAAACTGATAATTAAATGAAAAAACTCACAAAATATTTAAACAATTTTTTTTGAGGAAAATCAAGTTAAAAAATAATGAAAAAAATAATTTTTAATTACGTACAAACGGTACTTATAATTTTAATTATTATATCCTTACTTTTATTTAACTTTCATCTTTATTAACTAAAAATTCACAAAAGCAGTACTCTAATATTTGATTTTATTTAGTCTGCTCTCCAGAAAAGTGCAGATTTTATTTCGTGTCTCTCTCCTCTTCTGCATTATTTCCCTTGTGCCATTCTAAAATTTTCATTTCGGTATGCAAATAATGATATTTAACATTTCGTCGGCCTCCAGTCCTACCATTCCGAAGGATTATCATAAAACATTGGATCATATTACGGCGTGCTTTTACGCACAGGCGAAGGTAAACGATAGCAATGAAACACAAACGCGTCTCTTTAACAATCCAACGAAAAAGTGTACCTTTTGTCGTCATTATCCATTACCTTAATGATGGTTTTCAACCGACGCGCTTTGTGCGTTTTTTTTAAGGAATAAAAATAAAACCTACGAAACTAATCGAGTAAAAATGACACAATTTTCCAACGTCTACAAAGCATTAAATTTACGAGTGATTTATTTTTTGCTAGCTACAATAGTGAATTACGCAAATGTGTGGGTGAAAGCTCGGGTAATTTAACTTCAATGAAGAATGTATTGTTATAAATCTACGATAATAAGTTGCTGCTGTTAAGATAAGGTTTGGTGCGTCCTGCTTGTGCGCGTTGCTTTAAGCTGAAATCCTGCGTTGGCTAATTACTCTGCGTCGTCCTTGCTACCCCCTTGCTATTACACTGTTACACTGTATATTTTAAAGTTTTTTTTTTGCTTTTTTCGAGAGCGAACGACGAGCGTTTAATTACGCAGCGCTTGTTATTGCTTCTAAGTTCTTATTTGAATTAGCCTCAGCACCCTTAGTAAAGAATCCTTCGGAAAAGTTACATAGCTAGCAAAGCAGGTTGCTTGTGTTTCTAATTTGATGCCGTACACCCGGCGCATTCACCATTTTAATCCCTAAGTAAACTGAAACTACGCATCGCCAGTATTTTCTTACGTTGGATCGAAAAATAAAAATTTTATGGTTAAACAATAAAAAATATTTGTTGTTTTTTATCGAAATAAATACTCTGGTGTGGGGTAGTATAAATTTAAAATTCAGTTGTTTAAACTTTAACCACTCGAAATAGTTTTCGACATTTTTAATTGGTGTTTGCATCAAATTAAAAAATTTTAATTGATTGACAGCTATCGAGTATTTTTGAAGCGTTCGTGCAGTACCTATCGATTGCGTTTTTTATGCTTTGTGCTATTATTTACGTTTCGAGTTCACTTGACACGTCAATTTTTATTTTACGTTTCAATCAAATTTAATATTTCACCACACAATAAATGTTTAATAAACAATATTTGGGCTTTAATTATTTATTCCAATTTAAAAAAATATAAAAAAAATTGAAACAAAAGTTTACAATTTTTTTTTTCATAAAATTTAAAACCACACTGTATAATTTTTTGTGTTTAATTTATTAGCCATTTCTTCTTTTTTAGGTTTCTTTTTATTATATACAACCATTCTCTTTGATCTACGATTTACTCTACTTCATTACACACATAAAGAATGTGCCCGGCGCCTCCACCACGAAGCGCAATGCTGGAGTGTACATACCGGAATGTGAAATATTAATATTTTTCCCGCTCACGGTGAAAGCGGGATTCTTTTTATTTTTATTTCCTTTAAGAGGGTGATATCTGATACTGTGGACGCATGCAATTGTTATAAACCTTTCTTTTTTTATGTTGCCATTCTGAGCCATTAATCGCTTGTTTCAAACGCAGCATTTGTACAAACATCTCATTCCTTACCTAGTTAATGAATAAACAGCAAGATGAACAACAGCAGCGAATAACGTAAATACAGCGTTTGTTCTTACCTGAAACGATAAAATTTTAATTAATAATTTTCAGGAACATTACAAACACGTTAAACATCAAAATAAACGTATTAAAAAATGAAAGCAGCAAATCTTAATCTAAATATTTTGCAATTTACATCTAAATTACTTTTCTTGTTAATAATAAAATTATGAAATCAACATTTTTTTGTTATGAAAATTTTAAATTACAAAATATTTTTTTATGGTTGTAATTTTTTGTGGAAATTTATAATTAAAGTTTTTTAAATTAATGGAATATTAATTTTTATATGATTAGTAATTTCTCATTAAATTTTTTGTGTCGTGAAAAGTAATTTATTTAGGTTGACGGTTATAAAGTCAACGTCACATAATATTATTTATTGTATCATCGAATGAGAATGGGTGCAAGCTGTGTAAAAATGAGTAAAGTGGATTTTTACGATGACTCGAGCGGCTATTCTCAAACTTTTAAGAGCGCTATAATATTTTTGTTATCTTTGTTTGCTTTAGCCACCACAATACGGTTTTTCACTACAAATATTGATTTGACCAAAAAATAATATGCTCAACAACAAAACCGACAAATAAAAATTGTAGAGTATAATATCTTTCTTAATAATAACAAATAATAATAAAAAAAATCACAGTGCTTTACTAAAAAAATGTTGATAAAAGTTAAAAGATAAAAACCTCATTTTTATGCTTTATCCTTATCTATATCCAGAACATCCTTATTTGGAAATAATCTTAGTTTGTCTTGAAACTTGAGACTAAGATTTAAAGTAAGTTTTATTAATCTGTTGGTAATCAATCCGCTTCTAACTCAACGCAGTGTGCAGTTCAACGCTAGTTATCCTACTTATCCTGCTCATTCTTCTCCCTTAGCTTAGCTATCTAAGCATTACACCCTATCCTCAATACAAACGTTCTACTTATAACCTAAAAGATCTTCAAGTCACTGCAACTGCACACCATTTAATGAAATTCGTTTACTTTCAAAACATTTCTTACAATTCAATATAATCACTATTTTTTGATTACTCTGATCACTCTGATACACACCTACACATTTATAAATTGCTTGTTGGTAGTTGGTATTATTGAAAAGCCTGCTGAACCTTAAAACCTTGGACTAGTTCAGTGAGTAAAGGTTGCATGTGCGTCTTGTCTAAACCGGAAAAGGATTCTCCGGAGCATCGTCGGAGCATCAACGACTCGAACCTAGAACAGGAACTGGTGCCTCCTGTTTCTCCTGCACGATCAACACTTTCAATTAAACCCACTTTGTACTTTCGGCCGAACTACGACTCACTGCTTGCTTTCACAACCTTCTTCCTGTCTGTATGTACGCCTACTTCCCACTACGACGTGTTCATCTGTGTAAGAGTTTGTTCTGCAGAGAATTCCATTAAACGATATTTAATCAAACCGTTCTCCAAACTCGGGCTGTGAGTTGAACAAACCGATCTCAGTTTGGTTCATAAGAAATGAAAGAAATGCGGAGTATAAAAAAATATGGGGGCTAGATTTTCGTGGATAAGTTATACGATTGCATTTGAATAAAGTATGAAAAGCTAGGATGGCGTCGACTGCTCGGCAAGAAGATAAAACCATAAAAGCGAAATAAATTTGGTGGCCGCGTTTGCTCGAATCTTAAATTATTTATGGCGGAATAAAATCGCTTATTGTTTTATATTATGTATGTGGAGCATGTTTTATGTATATTTTAGAGTCTTAGACTATGTACCATCGTAAAAATTGTATGACTACTTTACCTTTTGACACCTGGGATTTTTTTTTGGAGATTTTTTAATGTTGCTATTTTTAATAAACAAAATAGTCAAATATTTTGAGTTAAAAATTATTTATTATAAGTTTTTGTATGAATCTGTGTCTAGCGTCTAGCGTCAAACACCCCTTGTAGTGTGATGGAATCACACGACGCTATTACGACCCTTTTGAAGCCTTTACAAATTCGCCTCGGCAATTTTGGTGACATAAAAGATCCGAAATTTGGTGTGCGCGCCATCAGCCGGCTAGCCGCCTCCTTTGTGCATTATTTTTTTTGACTCCCGACGCCTCCAAATTACCACACCCACATATACCCCAAAATATCTCTCAGTCAACAACAACAACAACAACAACATTTAAAAATATACAACACTTTTTTTAATAATCAAAAAAAAATCATTCAATGCCAAAGAATTGCGTTTGATTGAAAATTGACTTAAAATTAAACGCAAGGCGTCTAGAGTCTTGGTTCTTGAGTTTAGGGCGAAGCTTGGTTCATCATAAGAAATTGAGGTTAATGAGTTGGATTTAAATGTGTTCACGCTAAGCACTTGTCACGATTGTGTCGTGCCGGCATCTCGAAGCGATCGACTTGAAAGCACGCCGAATTCGATTCATACCAGCTTGCACTTAGTCTGGCAACGGCTATTGTGTTCCAGGGAAGAAGGGGTGTAAGCATTTTGAAAGCTGGTATACGCAAAATGGTTTCGGGCTGAAACTGAAAAGTGAAAAGCGTTCAAGCCGTTCAGCGCTTCAATTCACTTCGGCGTACATTTGTACGTTTTACAAACACGTTTTAGGTTTAGGTTGCGTTGCAATAGCTTCGTATGAGAAGATGTAAGAAGAAGAGATCGGAAGGAGAGAACAGTTGGGGCTGCGTTATCTGATACAATGTAACAGTTACTTAAAATCCGTATAATCGTTCAAATAATGAGCACCTCGTGCCGCTTAAGCGAGCACATGGAGCACAATGACATTAAGAGCAGTTACTAAAAGTCATTTCACATTTGTAATGCGCGTGGAAGGGGTAAAAGACTTCTACTTCTACGTAAGTATGAGCAAAGGGTTGAAACTATGCGATTGAATAGAAACAAAAGTTATAACTAACGCCATCTAGCGGCATTTGAAATTTATAACCTTAAAACGCTTTTAAAAGAAAAATATTTTGGTGAAAAGTTTGGCGTTTATAGCGAAATGGATTGAAACATTGAAACATTTGAAACTATGTGTTGACGTTGGCGATGTTCAGTTTCCATTACAATTTCCCGCTCAATTTGTTCGTTTCGTTTCATATGTTTTGGCCTATACATTGGTAGGCACTACCCACCAGGGGTTTCCACATATTGCTTTGATTCGCATCACACCCGGAATCGAATCGCAACGAATCGAAGTAGAAGAAAATTCGAAAAGTTGTTTTCACCGTTCAAACCGATGCACCGTTATAGATTGTCACCCCACGACGATTTGATTTATACTCTTATTTATATCTTATGTTTTCAGATTGTTCCATCACCGCCGTTCTCGTCGCTTCTTGTTGTCAAGTTTCGAAATTTCTTCACTGTGATACATTACATTGTGTTACTTTCGTTTCGTATCGTTACGCTTTACATTGTTTTGTTTTGGTTCTGCTCCCCCGTTCGTGAAAATAAGAAATTCATAGTAATCATGGCAATGTCAGTGTGCAACACAGAGTGTGCAACGTGTTTGGTTTTTTTTGCGGGAGGGGGTGCGCAACGCACCCCATAATATCTTTCAACGAACACGTTTTATTACATTTTTTTTCTTTGCTATGTGCGATACACTGTTGTAAACTTTTTTATTTTTTTGAAGTTTAAGGAAATGTCCCGTTTGTCATGTCAAATTTTTCTTCTTCTACTACTCACTCATATTTTGTTCGCGTATTACCTAGATTGCATTTGTTTTTATTTCATTTCTATATACAATCAATTTCAATTTTTTCGTAGTGTAGCAAATCGTGTGGTCTGTAACTGTAGCAACATCTGCGGGATGGAAATTTGGTGAAAAAAGAAACGGCCGGAAATTGCTTTCGTCGTGAATATTTGCGATCAACCTTTTCTTCAATATGTTCAATATGAAAATGGAAGCGTTACATTTTTTTCTTGGGGTAAAGCACGCGCCAGGGCATCATTTAGCCTGTATCGTTGTTGTTTATCAATATTTACATGTATATTTAACAAATTTTTATAGATGTTAAAATTTCCTGGTATGTGACGCCATCTATCGGTCAAAAAAGCAAACTAAACAATAAAAACTAAGTGTAATAAGTGATAATACGATGGCAGTGCGATTGTATAGAAAATAAAAGCAAAAGTTTAAGTGTTTTAGAGTCGGCTTGCGTTTTCAAATCGTGGTAGGCACATAGCTGCTGAATGTGAAGAAAAATAGGTCGACAGGGTCTTATTGAAAAGTGTTTATGTTCTGCGTTATTAATGCCAAACAATGGAGAAATTCCATGTGAAATATGAGCTCTTCCGGTTGGCCAATGACTGCTTCGCTGGATGAAGGGGAAGAAATCCTCAGGCGAAGAAAGCATCACGCTGGAGTAAACCCGAACACTAGATATGAAACAAAACGTTAAGACTAGTGATAGCGTGAGGGTTGAAAATATAGAAATCAAAATCACTCAGTGTAACGGCATTGTTTAGATGTAAAGTCTTAGTTTCAAATACACAATACATTTTTTTATTAAATTAAAGTATCAACTAAAATGTTGTATGATTTTAATTTAATTTCCTATAAGCTTTAACCTTTAATCATTAACCTGTACTCTTGCACGCATGAGTCATTTTGGAGTAATTCAAAGATGAAAAGCCGTGCCGTGTACTTTTGTCTTTTAGTGCTTTTTAGCCGCCTTGCTTGCTTGACAAAACTCGGCATTACCCCGGGTGCAAATCCCAGAAGCAAAATTGAACAAAAATTAATGAGGATTATGCGTTTAAGCCGTCGGCCGCCGCGTGCGAAGGAGCCGAATGGAAATGAGGCGGAATGGAGAAAAGGAAAAGTCCCCAACACTTGCACAACCCTTTCGCAGCAGACCTAAAGGTGTCGTTGGAATCAAGATGAAGCAAAGCCTCGCAATCTGATTACCATAGCAATGTATTTTCCGGTAGAGCACTTCCTTTCCGCCTTTTATCCGAGTTAGGTTTTGTGCGTGGCACAAATGTATAAATGTTTCGGCGTTTTCTCACGAAACATCTGCTTTTATTCGTCAAGCGCCATAAAAATATTGCGCAAACAGGTAGTAAGCGGATAATAAGACATGTGATAGAAGGAAGTGAAGAATATAAAAGTACAAGTCGCGCAAAAGGATGAAAGGATACGGAATAACCTGAATTTATATTTCTACGTATGTATCAACCTAAACTAAAGTAAAAAGTCGTTTTATTTTATTTTTGTTGAGTTATCAATAAATAATTGCTATAATAATTGCTTTCATTCTACGTGCTCGTTGTTTGTTTGTCGAAAACATGCATTTTGATTTTTTTATCGATTACGCACGCTGATTGTTTCTTTAACGAAGCGGAAAATAAAACAAAAGCGCCGCTGAAATTTTATTCAATTGCGCAGCATGCGAATAATATTGTGTCGGTTTTAACGTGAACGTGCGCATCGTACAAATCGAAAAACGTGAGCGCCAGACGCCGACGAAAACGAATATACGATGTGCGGGTGGCCGCCCCCCAACGCACCACGCCACCGGCTGCCGTTTAGCGATGACAGAAAGGTACTGATTGCCGAACAAAACCGGGCACAATGTGCAAACAACGTGCAAACAACCGGAATTCCGATTGGTTTTAATTGCCACGACAAACACGAATTAAATCACAAAAATATTATATTTTTAAACAATCGCTATATAGAAAAATCTTCTGTTTCGTGTGTTGATGACCGAACTCCGTCTAAACGACTGGACCGATTTAGATGAAATTTTTAATGAGTGTCCAAGAGGATTCGGGAATGGTTTAGATTTACAATTCGACCAAGTAGAAAATGTTCTTCATATTAAATTAATTACTTTTTATAAATTGCTAATGATGTTTGAAAGTTTTAAAAATATCCAGCAGACTGCGCTGTAGTCGCGGTGTCAGACAAATACTTTTTAAAATATTGCATTAATGAAAAATCAAAGAACCAGAAAATTTGTTAAATAATGTATAGTTATGATACGATGATGATGACTTTTTTGCAAAACACGTCGTGGAAACTTGACTATCCCTTATTTACTAACTATATAACTATACATTTGTTATTTTTATATGATAGCCAAAGAGTTGCTCTTTCACCTCTTTT
>JARJDS010015133.1:0-13545 GCA_030264155.1 Atheta pasadenae | reverse complement strand
GTTTATAAATTTAAATCGAGTGCATTCATTACATTAATTTATTTGAATTTGCACAGTAATTTCATTGAATATCAATGTAGTTTAATGTTTATAATATGTTATAATGTTTTGTTAAGTTTCTAGTTAGTTATTAACGCGTGCTTTCACAAATTGTGTGAACTAATTTATTAGAAATGAATTATTAACTCATGTGTTGCTCTAGTTTACTATAAACATTAATTAAATGCGAAAATTAAATGGATTCTAGTTATAATACATCAAACATTACCCGAATGTTTATTTGGGCATTTTTATTTGGTTTGATTTTAATGTTGTAACATTGAAAATTTTGCATTTCTATCAACAATTAAAATAAATTTACCTTTTTAACACCTTCCAATAAAACCTCCAAATCCGCATTCTCACTAAAATAATTCGCATGTATAATCGGCCAATGCAACGGATTACTATCCTTCAACATAATCCTCCCTTTACTCTTCGGCCTCAACATAACCGGAGCAATGGAAAACCCAGGTACATTCATGACGGGCGCATAAACATTACGAAAAACATCATCTGGCAATCTCAACAATCTCCTTAAAGTCCCAATCGTATCTCCATTCAATCCCCCAGCACCCAAAACCAATTCAACATCGGGATAATCAACCCCTAATTGATTGTACTTAGTTTGTATGAACCCTAACCCCAAAGCTCCACCAGGAATCGTATACGGTCCATCTCCATTAATCAAATAATTAAAAACATGTCTAGGACTCTGCACCATGGCATCACTAACCGTAATCGATTCATTCACCAAAAACAAAACATGCGACAACGACACATGATCCTGCAGGTTATACCCAACTTTAAGGTTAAGATTCGTAATCGGTTCAATACCCATAGCTTTCAGGTGGTTTCTGGGTCCAATACCAGACAACATCAAAATCTGCGGCGAATTGAACGCTCCAGCTGACAACAAAACCTCCATACGAGTTTTAACCACAAACTTCTGCCGATTTTTAATAAACTCAACCCCAATTGCTCTAGGCCTGCCATTCTGATTGGGATTAAAATCAAACAATATCTTAGTAACTCTTGTCCTTGTAGATATTTGTAAATTTGCCCTCAAACGTGTTTGGGCCGTCAAAAATGCTTTGGCAGCTGAACATCTTCGTCCTCTCTGCATTGTAGCTTGAGATTCCGAAAAACCAACATGTTGTCGACCATTAGGATCAGTTATGTCATAACCTAATTGTTGCCCTGCTCGTAAGAATCGTTTTAATAACCCCGAACGTAATCTAGGGTTTTCAATTTTAAGTGACGCATTCAAATTGTTGTTAAATCCATGATAATCTGTATCAATGTTTTTACATTCTGTACAATCTTCAGATTTTTTGAAGTAGTCTAATATTTCGTTGTAGGACCAACCTGGATTGCCTAGATTAGCCCAGCTGTCATAGTCTTGCCGATTACCGCGGGTGTAGATCAGAAAATTAACCACAGATGTTCCTCCAAGGGCTTTGCCACGTACAGCGTTGCATTTTTGGTCGATTAAACCTAAACATGCACCTGGTTGGGGTTCATTTGTGTATCCCCAGTTGTAATTGGTCGAGGCTTGTAAAGCTGCAGTTAAGGGAATGTCAGATAAAAAGTTTTCATCTGTTCCTGCTTCTAGAAGTAGAACAGTCCAGTTCTGGTTTTCTGATAAACGATTGGCGAGTACTGAACCACCAGAACCAGCGCCGATTATTATAAAATCGTAGGCTGATTCAAAATCTGTGGATTCTTCGGGTGGAGTGTTGGAAAATATTAAATTTTCAACGGGGTTGAAAAGATTTATTGTTTGCCATATTGGTGGTTGAGATACATCAGTTTCTATTAAGTTTAGTAAGTTTAGTATCACAAGTTTGATTATAAACAATTTTATCACTGAATTTGACATTTTTGGCACTTAAATTAGGTTATGTTAACTTGTCACTTTGTTTAGTTACACATATAAATGTTATTGTAGTGTCCGAACCATTTAGGGAAGAATTTTAATCGCTCAATAACATTAGTCTTGAATTCTTCACAGTTGTGATTTTCAAGGAAAATTTTATTTTAAGTACGAGTTCTTGAGTTTGTCGTTCGAAAACGAGTGTGCATGCTCAATCGTTGTTGGTGTTTTGTGTTTTATGCTTTCGATTTGGGTATGGGAATACGTGTTGAGTGTGGGTCTGGTTCGGGGTTGAACTGTTACAAGGTCGAACAAGGCTGTTTCCATTTCCATTTCCATTTCATCCGTTTTGTGTTTAAGTTGTGTTTAACATGTTTCTGATTGGCGCGTAACTTTCGCTTTGTGTTAATTACTTTATTTTTATAAAATGTGTTAAAATTTAATTTGTTATTATGTTTACATAAAATTATTCTTCCTTTGAGGTTATAATTTTTTCTATTTTGATATTGTAAAATATGTTTACAAATTTTATGATTTTATGTTGTTTTTTTTAAATTTATGTAAAACTGGTGCGTCTTATAAAAATTTAATACTAACATAAAATTGATATCAAATTGTCTACAGCTTTTGTTTAACCAAGTTATTAATACTTTAATTAGAAATAGGAATTTTTTATTTACTTCTAAAAAATATAAGAGTATTTGATTAATCATTGATATTGTTTAATAAAAATAAAATTGCAATAACTTCAGTTACAAAATAAGAAACAAAAAACCAAATCGAAACGAGTGTCAAGTTTAAACATTACGCAACACTTGATGCAACAGTTGTTCTTGTTCATACTCAATGTTCATGTTGAATATCTTACGAAAGAGATATTTAATGCTAGTAACAGTTGCTTCAACTTGCTACTGGTCGTGTTAACAATTTTACCAAATCACCAACCATAATCGTAGTTAAATATGTCGACAAATGTCATAAAATATAAAATATAACAAAAATGTTACATTTTAAAACATTTAATAGTAGATTACGTGTCTAATCTACAAGAAACTTTTAATTTTTAATTAGTTAATTCTTTAATTGCTAGCTTGGTAAAAAAAAGGTGCAGCTAAAATTAAGACACGAGTAGAGTTGACATAGATTTAAATAAGAACCAAATTAGTAACTAATACTTTTGTTTGTGTTCACTTTATGTCACTTTTTTGTTGTTATTTATTAGTAATTACATTATTTAGATGTCACCTAAATAACAATAGATTTAATAAAATTGATACGACCATGAGACGTATATATTTAGTATTAGTGTTTGGTGTCAGTTTCACATGCGTGAAGGACAATTATTTTTGTTGTTTCTGTTGTTATTTTTATGTTATACGCATGTTCTGGTGTAACATTACATGGACAAGTACATCATACGCACATAAATTGACTAATTAATAATAAAAATGTTAATGATTGTATGCTTTAAACATTTTTTAGTTAAATTTTATAATATAAGATTTATCGATCTGTTACAGTGTTTACTTATTTTTATTTATAAAATGTTCATGACACTGTTTTTTAAATCGCTTACTAACTAAAAATAGACATACATAAACAATATGAACAAATAATTTCTATTAACATCGGAACTGATTACAAAATAAATTAAATATAAAAAAGTCTAATAGTAGTAATTCTTTAAATGAGTTTTGTTAAAGTCAAACAAGATTCCTTTTAATTTTTAAGTAATTCTAACTAATTAAACATTTCAGTTGATGAAATGTTCATTCTAGAATGGCAATGTCAACAGATTTTAGTGTTTGATGAATAATGTTTGACATTCCGCACAAAGATATAGAGAAAACCAATAGCACACTGATGTAAATGCAAGCAATTGATTTTATGTGTAATGTGTTTGGTGTTTATGTCATTTTTATAGAATTATTTAATAATAAAAGCCGATGAAGTATAATACAAGGTAATAATAAAAATAACACAGGAAAAGTTACAATGAAGGTGATTTTTAAACAATAATTATTGTAATAATAAAAAGAATGGCCATTTTAACAATAATATAAGTTGTTAATCAATAATTACGTGATTATTACCAGAGCAAATTTATAAATAATTTTAATTAATTATTTGAAGCATTTATGCAGCAATGAATAAATAAATAAATGTGAAAATTTAAAATTCAAGTACAACACAATAAACATTTACAATTGTGCAATCCTTGAAAGTTATAATGATTTAATTTTTTATTGTCAATAAATTTATAAGTAAATCATACAAAAACTACGACCCGGATAGAAAAACAAAAGAATTTAATTGATTGGAGGAGAAGAAGGACAATCGAATAAAACAAATACCATAGAATCAATTATTTATATTCTTGGTTTTGTTTTTCATTTCCCTTTACAATATCTTCAAATTAAAAATCTAATTGGATGTAACCCAATGCCATTTAATAAATATGGCTTCTGGTCTTTTTTACGACTTTACACCACTAAAATTTGATCCTGAAAACAACCCCCGGTAATTAAAACCAAAACAAAAAAAATAATAACTGGCCTTAAACTTGCAGTTTCAATCATATTATAAAGCAAAACTTAACAGTTACTTTCATTTATATCACCTTACCCTTATCACCGCAAAGTAAGCAGTGAGGTAACAAGTGTCAATGACACTTAGTAGTTTTATTTCCAATGTACTGCCTTCTACGGTTATTTTGCTGTGTAGATAAATTTCCTAACGCATTATCGTTAAGTAAATCCTACCTTTAAGGAGTGTATGTACTAGACTTTACACAAACATGCATTATTTTTGTATATGTGTTGAGGATGATTTTTACCTTCAAGTTAAGAAATCGATCGATTGATGACTGACGAGTGCGTTGAAAGTTTCCCTTTGAATGTCACGGATTGTCTGGTTATTTCTACATAGGGGTGAACCAGTAAACAAGTGAACAAGTGAGAAAGTTAGTGAAGTAAAAATAAACAGAAAAATAGTAAATCCACTAGTAGTACAACAAAAAAATTACCTACAAGGCAACAACCCTTTTACAGTTGGATAGTTTCATATCCTTTAGTTGGTTTCGAACCTTTGAAGACTACTCAAGACAAAATTTGTTAATTATACTAAAAACAAATAAATAGAGATAAAAATTGAAAAAATTCAACAATAAAATTATTCTTAACATAAATTTATATAAATATTCAAACAATAAAAACGATAACAATAGCCAACCCCAACAATACCCTGCATACCAGTTTATATATAAGGTTAAAAGCAACAAATATAATTTATTGATCAAACATTGAATAATATTTCGTGAATATTGACTAGTTATCAGTAAAAAGGTGTAAAACGTGAGTGAAAGTACAATATTAATACATTTTACAAAGCTAAATACTTCAGTATACAGTCAAACGTGTTTAATAACTGTTGGTACAAATTAAAAATTAATCTAATTGGCATTAAAATGTATTGTGTATAATTATGTTAATTGTGTAATGAACAAAGTAGTAAATTTATTTTAAAAAATAAATTAGGTGTCGGCTAAATACAAATTAGATAAACTAGATTTATAAAAACAAAGTAAAAATGAGTGATTTTAATTTAATAAAATTAATTATGTTGGTCCTGAGTATTATCATGATATCAGCTCAAGATAATTGGGATAGAGATCGCGATCGTGAACGTGATCGGGGTTATGAATATGACCAACGCGATTTATACAAATTAGGTAATTAACTCTTCTAGTAATTTTATTTATTTGGTTTTAAATTACTAAATGTAATGTAACTAAATATAACTAATGATTGTTTTATTATTAAAGGTGAATTTAATGATCGTTGTCGGAGTAAAAAAGATTGTCGGCAATTTGGTTATGTTTGTCGTGACAATCGTACTTGTCAATGCGACTTTATGTATATTCCTGATGCAAAAAAACGTTCTTGTGTTGGTGGTTGGTATTAATTAAAACTAAGTTTTAAGTTCAGCCATTTTTATACTCACAACTTAAATTAATTGTGTTTCTAAAGTGGCTTTCATATTAACAAAGATATAAACTTAATCGACTTTTTTGATCCAATTAAAAATATTCTAGGTGTTAATCAGCGTTGTACTTATGATGAGCATTGCATTGAGGGTGCTTTTTGTATGAACCAAGCTGTGTGTAAGTGTAAAAGTTCAAGTCCAATCGAATTGGAGGATGGCTTAGTTTGTGCAGGTTTGGATTAATCGAGTTTATTCAAATTTTAAGTTAATTTTAAAATATTCAGTAATTTGTATTTACTTTTAACATTTCAGGAGCAAATCAACAAAAACCGATCAATAGGTTGTTTCTTTCTATTTGCATTTCTCTAGTATTGTCAATAATACTCATGAAACAGTTTGACACACTCTGATGACTACACCATTATGGTTCCAATAAGTATATTTTTCAAGCTTTTCACGTGTGACATGTCATTTTATGTAATTACAATGTCTATGGTTTATTTTGATGTTAATATAGTCGTATGCACATAATCATTATTAATGTGTATACTTTTAAGGTTTAATCGTATATTACATAACTAACCGATTTTAAAAAGAAAACTCATTTTACTAAAGTAGCGCCACCTATTAAACAGGAGATCAAGAGTTTAGCAGTGTTTCTCATACAATTAAAACTAAATTTGTAATTATGTTTATTGTGTAGTTTATTCACATATAGAAATATTATTAATGTTTCTAATAATATCAAGTTTATATGATTGTTAGTAAATAGTAATGCAATTATAAATTATATTAATAATAAACAAAGATGTAATTAAATCACTAAAAATATAAATGTACTAATTATCAATCCTATTGGTTGTAGAATTTTGAACGCAATCATTTTATTTGAACCGGAAATGTCTCCACAAGTCAATGATTCTAAATCATTCTTACACAGACAAATTGAATTAATGCAATCAACCCGATCTTCTAAAGCGGGATTGGTAATGCATTCACCTTTATGTTTACAAAGCGAACCTATTTTACTAGCACTATAACAATTATTGCCATACTGATGATACTGGATTTTGCATTGACAACGACCTCGAACACATTCGGAGTGTTGGAAGAACTGACATTGGGAGTCTTGTGTACAAGAATCCATCAAATTATCAGCAGCTGCAACAATGAAGAGAAACAATTTTAAATAACGTCATCTATAAATGCAAAGCTCAACTTACCCTTAAGACAATAACTTTCATTTTCGTGCATCACATAACCAACTCTGCACACACATTCAACACGACACACTGCGTTCATCGATAAGCACGTGTCGTCTGTTTGGCATGGTTCGCCCAAGTGTCGAACGACAGAACAGCGGCCATTTTCATTTGGTTTTTGTTTTAATCCACATCTACAACGACCGTTTGTGCAAAATACTTCATCGTCTGGATAGTTGGGAACACAATTTTCATCAGAGACACATGTTTCGTTTAAATCTAAACAGAAAATTGCACAAAATCAGTTATTTTAGTAACTTTGTCATTAATTTTGAGGTTAAAATTATGTTTACGTGAAACATATCTTACTTGATGTTGTATAACACGAATTTTTTTTCTTCACATAATGCGAATCGTATTTACAGCTGCATTTTTTACGTTCATCACATTCTGCATGGTTTCCCAATGCCAATTCACATTGTTCATGATATGTACAGGGTGATTCAATACTTTCAGCAGCTAAAATATAATTAACGGCGGTTTATTATTTCTTATTAAATTAAAACATAATATTTTATGTTTTGTGGAACAAATGAAAGTGAGAACTTACGTAAAACGCAATCAAATGATTGTCGATTTCGAATAATAATAAATCCTTCTTCACATTTACATAACCCGGTGCTGGTTCCTGTATTGCCCTCACAAAAACTGTTGATTACTTTGCAATCCGCATCTAATTTACATGTTTGATAACTAACAACTGAAAATTAAATTAATTTTAATCAATAATAAGAAAACAATTTTGTAAATTTGTTCATACTTACGTCTTGGTTTTAATTGATCTGTATCACAATAAATGCTTTGCATCCAAATAATTTGAACAACAATTAGTACTTTTAACCACATTGTGTTTATTTTAATTTGTTACTAATGGCTTTTAAGTTTTCTTGTTTTCTTTTTTTTTTTGAATTTATTACTGCATTCGTAAATGTTGTTAATTTAATTATTCAATACTAAATAATTATGAAGTAATGTAATATAAATATTTATTGTTTATTATGTGTAATAGTTTCAACATATGATTCAATTGTAATTGAGTTTTTTTGTAATTAGTTTTGATTTGTCATTTATTATTCTGATTTTAATTGTATTGTTTTGTTTATATTGTATTTAATGAAATCTAATTTTTTTAAACAATAAGTTTCAGTTCTTTCTTGTAAATTTAGATATTATTATTGCTGATGTGAATTACACTTATTACTTTAATTAAAGTCGTGGTACACGTAGTAATATCACCTAACGACTGAACAGTATTTAAATTGAAAACAGGTAGAAGTCGAGATAAAACGTACACAGGTAGATAACAAGTGATAACGATATGTGTAATAGGTATGACTGTACTCATCCGCTTTCGTATTTTAGTTGTAAGTACCGCTTAGCAATTCACTAATTTTCTAGTTTGGTAATTTCGTACTAAAACAGTTTTTTACACTTCAAGGCTTTGACGTAAAAATTTCAATTTTATTAACGTGTTATTTTTTTCGTTAAATCATCAAAACCATCAGTATAATTTTAACGCAAAATTTAAAAAAAAGAAATAAATTAGGGAAGTAAATTTATGAAAAATTTTCCGACCTTTGAAAACCAAAATCAAATACTTTGAAAAATATTGATAAATTAAATAAATTAGAACCACTTTTCAAAGACGTGTTTGAATAAAAATAAAATTGGGGAAGTTGGGAAAGCTGCGCAATTTTGAAGGCCAAAATAAAAACCTTCAAGAAATATTTATTGATTATATTTTGTTATACGCTGCAGTACAATTATTAAACTGGATAAGAAAAATAGGAAAGTAAAATTTTAAAACCAAACTTATTAGTTACTTGCTTGCTATAAATTTATTTTTTGATAAATATTTTAAACATTATAAACATATTTGAAACATATTCAATATTTTCACAAATATTTGTATTCCAAATTTTAAAAATTTAATAACGAAGACTATAAATGAATAAAGACAATAACATTATTGGGACCAGATAAAAACTTTGATTGAAACCAAAACCGCATCCTGAAAATTACGAACAAGATTAAACAGAATTTGTAAATTTATGCAACAAAAAATAATAAATGAACAAGTTAAACAACATTGTTAATTATTTATTTGTTTTAATTCTTACCACGATTATAAATTTCCCGAATAATTGGTTGAACACAACGATTCTTCAACACACTGAAAATATGCTTGGCTTTGCAGTGACAAATATGTTTAATGCAAATGGCATCTGGGCCCAAAGTTTGTTGACATTGATAATCAATATCACATTTTGACAGATACGTGGTACTAATTGCATAACACTCCTTTTTATGTGCAGAATATCCTGGCGTACAAGCGCAAACTGCGGATGGTTCGGTGGTATTACATTCTGTGTGTTCAATCTCACAATCTGTGTCGATTTTACACGAAGAACCAATTCCTAGATTAACAAAAAATTAATATAAATAATTTTAGTTCAAATTATCAATGTGATACGAATCAAGACAAAAAGAGAACAAAACGATAAGACACAAACACTTTAAACTTATATAATTACCATTCAATTCTCTGCATTCGTTGGTTTTGTTTTTATTACCATCATTATTATCAACGGTATCATGACCTTTAAGACCATAACCAGGTTCGCATTCGCATTTTCCAGCACGACACGTGACTTGTTCAAAGTTGCATTGAATATCTTCTTCGCAAACATCTCCAATGAATTTGGCTTCTAAACTCAAAAATAATATGTTATTGAACTGATAAATTTAATTTTTTTTTCTTTTTTGTACTAACCTGGAATACATTTTCGTTTACTAAAGTTGGCAACAGTACCATTCGAACACGTGCACATATCATCATCGCAAATCGCACCATCAATATTACATTCTTCGTTAACCCGACACGGTGCGAATAATTTCGTCACAACCCTCATGGTTTTCAACGAATCAGGCCCGGAAATTGTGCCATTAACAGTAAATTCGCAAAAATTATCGACGCATTTTGCCAATACATCGTTATCACTCGTTCTGATATCGTTCACGTGGCAATCGGCATTAACAGCACATGGAATATCAGATTTTTGATGTATGGCTTCACAAAAGTCCAAATAGGACACCGAAATAAAAGTTAAGAGTAGGATTAATGAGTTTATGGATTTTAAATTAAACATTTTATGTAATTTTGTTCAAGTAATACACGAAACACAAATTATTACAGAAATTTGAAATGAAAAAACTGAGAGATGCACTTGGTGCCAATGAAGAAACAAAACTGGTTGAATTTTACCATTTACGAACAGAATTTAACATTTACAATGTCAAAATTAATCTAGAACACGTTTTGTTATTGTGGTTAAAAGATTTGTTCTGCATGCTATCTTAAATTCTATAAGAAACAAAGTAAATTGTTGTTTTATCTTCTAAAGATTTGTGGGATTTTGTGGCATGAGTATCTAAAGTTTAAAATGCTATTTGACTTATTGGAAGCATTATACAAAACATATTTACTCATAAATAATTAGAAAAGTTCTTCAATTTATTTATTATATTTGTATTTCGGGATAAATAAAATCTATGAATAATTTTATTTTAGTTTTCATAAAATATGTGGCGCTACCTAGTGGCATAGTGGCTACACTAGCACTAATTATGTATTATCAAAATTAAAGGAATCTGTATTCTTTAGTTACAGCACCCGCACTAGAATGCGCTACCAGCTTGTATTTTTAATTTTTATGTACTTTTCATATTCAGGAAAAATAAAATTAACTAGGAAACAATACAAATTTTCAAACTTTTATTGCATATTCACATTATTTTTGACATTTGCAACAATCTCCAATAATTTGTCTATTACATTTTCAATTAAATTAAATTATGTTTAATATATTTTATTACATATAATTATTTGTTGTTCTCTTAGTTAATGTAAGTGATAGTAGATGTCGCTCCAATGTATTTTTTACTGTACGTCACTGTACGTGACAGCATGGTGACAGCTTCAGTCGCTCCAACACTAGTTCCACACTAGTTCCCCAGGTTGACTAGGCCAAGCTCGGCGTTCAGTGATTAACGATATTTATGACGCTTGTTGCTTCTCCCAGCCACCATAAAACGCATTACAAACAACAGATAACCAAACAGTACGTATTAACGCATTGTATTGAATAACACATTCATAAATTAATCATATCCTTTGGTTTTATTGCTTTATTCTTTTTCGTGTCCACTCTCGTCGATGCTGTCTGCGGTGAAACAAAAAACTAGCTGTTGATTTTCGTCTCTAACTTCTGGAATACGCAACGTGAGTTGAGTGCCGCCGTTGTTTCGTGCAGGAAACCGACCGCGCCCTCGTCATATCCTGCGTGCTGCTGCTGTGAAGCAGTGCAACCAGTGTTTTCGCGTGTGAATTGTGTGCCGATTTCGCCACCATAGGCCTCTCGGACACGGCGTTGATGGACATGGTGATCTCAAATTTACAGCAACAGCGCGCTGTGACGGAGCAGCTGCGCCGCGAGGCCGCCTTCAAGCGCATGCTCGTCTCGCAAGCAGTGGCAGACATCGTCAAGTTCATCAACGAACATGAGCAGGACGATTGTCTCTTGGTTGGGTTCACCAGCCAGAGGATTAATCCATTCCGCGAGAAGAGTTCTTGCACTCTAATTTAATTTACTTCTTGCGAAGTTAAATTAAATTGAACACAACCTACAAGACACATAACATAATATTGATGGTTTTATTGATTTCAACTGTTTGTACACTAATTATTTATAGTTATAGATGCTTTCATTGTTAATCCGAATATGTTACATGCATTGTATTGCTATACTCTTTGTAATTGATGTGTAATTGTTGCTTCATCAGATTCATAGGTTTGGAAAAGTTTTAACAAATTAAAGAAAGAAGTGTTAAGTGTTGACAAATTATAAAATATTCAAATCTTTATCAGGGTATAATAATGAATATTAAATGTGAAATGTAGTTGCATATTTGTATTTTGTAAAATGGTTTTGAATTTCATCAACATTATTGTTTTGTATTATTGTAATAACCAGATTTTTCTAGTATAATTTAAAAATGTAATGAATTTGTTAAAATATTGATAGCATTCAGAACAAATAATAACATATCAATACCATGTCATCAGTTTGGTTCAGAAACTTCAAAACTCTATAACAGATCAAAAAAAATGTGTTGCATTTTTAATGTATTTTAATGTATAACTTATAATGAAAAAGGTGTTACATGTATGTCTGTAATGAAAATGTGAAAGTACGACTAAATATATGTGACAATATTTTATAATTTGTGTTTGATTTCATTGAATAATAATCTAAAATTTCCATTTCACAAATTTTACATTTGGTGCATTGAACAGTAAAAATTAAAACATTACCTATATGCCATATATTGTTAATCATTTATAAGCAAAAACACTCTTCGAGAAGTTTGCGCTGGCGAGCGAACGCAGCGTATTATTTCGTTAATATCTTTTAAACGCGTAAATATATCGGCGTTTTCTCAACGGATTATGAAAGAGGGCAGCGAATTACATCTAGAAAAGTATATTGCACATATTAATTAAACTTTATTTTATCATTGTAAATAACGAAATAATTATTAGAAGATCACAATTTTAAAAAAATGTAGTGAGCAACGCTGGTGTATGAAAACCTACTTTAAACAGTAAATTCAATACAAACTAAATAACATTTCATTTTATTTTAACCTAAACATTAAGCTGAAACCTTCCAAACCTTCTAAATTAACAAAGTAATATTTTGAACTTTAGGGAAACCTTTGGTGTATGTTGGGTTAACTACTAGTTAGCACCAGTGCGCACACTCCGTTGTTGTTTCCATGATGGCCGCCACATTTTAACCATTCAGAACAAAGCAATCAAGTATAAAGATTTAAACTGCAACTTTACAAAAATTCCAAACAAAGGCACAGTAAAACAAATAAAAATTAATTTAAACATTAATAGTACAATTATCATAATTTATTGTGTCATCTGTATATACACCACTCATCTATTCGTCTTTACATTTTACATTTCTAGCTTTATCTATTCTTAGACTTTATATAGTGTACTTCGTATTTTTCTTACTTTTATACTCCAATACCTTAAAAATATTATACAAACTTAAACAATAAATAATTTTTGTATTCTCGCACAAAACAACACAATTAAATATTAAATTTTACAACATAATTTTAGGCGCATTTAAAAATTAATAATATTATTACAAGATTTATTAAAATTATGTATGTAAGCAGATAAATACAAAGTCAATTTTTAAGTCTTTCTTTCCATTTTTAATTTTCTTTTAATTTTTAATAATAACCGATGTTAGGCAAGATTTGAATAATCCAGTACAACACGTATTGAATTCATCGACATAT
>JARJDS010015092.1:0-12223 GCA_030264155.1 Atheta pasadenae | reverse complement strand
TATATAATAAATGCAGATAAAACAAAAAGATGATAACAGTTTATTTATGTTTCAATTGCAACGTGGAGTAATGAAGAGTTGCAACACAGTTCCAACTGGTTCCAACTCATATCAGCATCTTCCAACACATCACAATGAATTTGGTTGAATAAATGCTGGACTAGCAACTGCAAGCCAATTAAAACCAAAAAAATGAACACGTAGTTGAAATTATTGTCGCATACTGTGTTTTGGGCATGCGTCTTTCGTACCATTTCAATTCTTACAATACATACGTGGGTTTCCATGTAGTGGTTCAATGGCTTCGATTAAAACGCGAGCCATAACAACGGTTTGTGAACAAGCCTTTTCGTAGTGGTGGTAAGACATCGCCTGAAAGGTGTTTACGCGGCGACTTGCCGTGCTTGGTCGTCTCTTGTTTTGTGTTTGCGTGCCGCGCCGGTGCGGCCATTCAATCGACGACGCCACCGACGTGTACATTTTGCGGTGGGCTAGGTTACCGCATGCAGATGCCGTTCATCGTCTCATCTATGTAGTGCACGTCTACTACACGTATATCCAGACAAAAACCACACAAGAAATATAGTTGATTCAGTAAGAAATATCCCGATCAGACATGGCATTGTTACGTTACACGCGCGACTTATTCTTGCGCGCTGTGTGCGTCGTCTACCTGTTCGCGTTCATATCTTTCTATGTACAAATACCAGGTAAATCCAAACCCTTTTTTTAATCTAACTAATAACTAGTAGTTTGTGTGTTTTTTTACTAACAAGTAACATGTTTAAGGTTTGTATGGCGATAACGGCATCCTGCCGGCGAAGGCAGTGTTGGAAAACAGCAAACATAAAACATTTGCTGATAAAGTGCATTATGAACCGACACTGCTTTGGATTGCTTCATATGTTGGCTTGGACACCAACTATGCAATGGACTTTTTAGCCCTGCTGGGTAGTTTTCTTGCATTTACTGGGTGAGCATGTGAATTTATATGTAGTAATATTAGATCATCATATATAGCCAAATGTAGGTGCAGTATGACTTCATCAAACACCTTTTAACCTTGACATTTGCAACTGATTTGAGAATTTAATCTTGTTTTTTTGTGATTAGAGGTATTTAATGATAATGTCTGATATTTACATAAACAAACATAAACATTAGTGCAAACATTTAAAATTTTAATTAGTAACCACATAATTAAAATAATCTTTGTGTCAATTTTGTATTAGTGTAGAGTGGGTTGTCTACATAATTATTAATTTCGCTTTTGTTTTGTAATTTTTACAGCTTCGTTTCACAGAAATTTTGCACCATTCCACTGTTTGCTGGATTATGGTCCCTTTACTTCTCATTGTATCAAGTTGGGCAAGTTTTTGTCACATCACAATGGTAAGTAAACACCAAACTTATTATTTGTTCAAAAGTTATTATTACAACTTGTATTAAATTACAACACAACAAACAAATAGGTTAAATTTACATAAATATCAAATGTTTTGCTCTTATTTTGTATTAATTTACAAGATTATTTACATAAACAAGTAACACAAGTAATTTTTGTTTTAAGTCAACTTTTCTTGCATGTTTCGATTAAAAAATATTAAGAATCTAAAAATGTTTTATATTTTCAGGGATGATTTACTTCTAGAAGCTGGCTTTTTGTGTTTATTGTTAGCACCACTTATCCCTCGTAAACCAAAAGGATTAAAAGTTTCACCATGTGATACCATTACAATGTGGTTAGTAAAATGGCTGCTGTTCAGGTTTATTTTCAGTAATGGTGTTGTGAAATTAATCAGTGGTTGTCCAAAATGGTGGGATTTAACAGGTATTTAACAAAGATTATATTAAATGTTAACATATGTTATAAAACTTTAATATTTTCAGCATTGTCATATCATTTTGAGTCAATGGTGTTGCCTACACCTTTATCTTGGTATTCTCATCATTTACCACTATGGTTTTTGAAATTGACAGCTGTTTATGTACAAGTCACTGAAATTGTTTTACCATTCTTGTTCTTCTTGCCAATTAGAAGTGTTCGAGTTACAGGATTTGTTTTACAGGTAATATTTAGAGAATATGGCAGCTAGTCAGCCAATTTGTTTTGTTACAACTTTCATAAGCAAAAAAAACTTACCTAAACGTTTTTATTTACAGATTGTGTTGCAAATGTTCATCGTGCTCACAGGCAATTTCTCTTACCGCGATTTACTCACTGTAGCTTTATTAATTTCGCTCCTTGATGATAATTACTTCTACAAAATTCGTAATGCTAAAAACAAGTCCCGTATTATCCCCAATTTGTTCAACATCGTTTTACACGGCGCGCTTTGTTTCGGCCTAACTTATCTGTATCAATTCAAATATATCGAAAAGTCCGGCGAACTTGATGTGAAAATTAAGTTCACAAAGGACGAATTTGACATGGGTTTGAAGTACAGTATCGTTGCTATTTCATTCATAGGATCGTCCACGTTATTCATGGCGATCTTTACGGCTTTAGTAAAGTCTGCTAATGAATACTCCGGCGGTGTAAAATACAGGAACATTGTGAAAACTGTTTTATTCGGTTTGTTTGCAATGGTGATTTTTACTGCTGGTTTGGTACCTATTCAATCAATGCACAAATCGACGAATACCACGGTTCAGACTCCGCAAAGAATGTTTTACAATCGGTTGCATAAATTGAAAGCCATCAACGAATATGGAACACTATTTACCAAAACTGTTGGTGTTACTGGACGTCCGGAGATCATCATTGAAGGTTCGAATAACATTGAAGGACCTTGGTTGGAGTATAACTTCTTGTATAAACCAGGCAATGTTAATCATTCATTACCCTTCGTTGGTAAGTTGTTAGTTACGTTATCTCCAGGCTTTATGTTAAACTAAATTAGTAAAGATGTATGAAATTAAAGATGTTTTTCTTCTATTAATGTGTAGCTCCGTACTCACCAAGATTGGATTGGCAGATGTGGTGGGCTGCATCGTCAAAGTATCAAAAGGAACCATGGATTATGTCTTTAGCTCATCGTTTGTTGGATGGTCGGCCTGAAGTTATGGCCTTACTAGGCCCATCACCATTCTCCAAAGCGCCTAAATACGTCCGGGCTAGTTTGTACAATTATAAATTTGCTCCACAAAACGAGAAGTAATTTTTTTTGTGAAACAAAAATTGTTCAGAACTAAACGAAATCGTTTTTTTCCTCAGATTTTCATGGTGGCGTCGTGAAAAAGTCAGTGAATATTTCCCAGCGTTCACGAAAACTGCGCCCGCATTGGTTGATTATTTAGTCGCTAGAAATCTCTTACCCACTCCAAGCAAGGAAGCAATCAACCCGATCTGGAAACAAATTCTTGAAGCAATTCGATTCACCACCAATCAACTCGAAGGAACATTATTGTTGTGGTCTGTGTTCTTGGCTGGCTGCATTGTTATCGCTACATCAGCCAAAATGAAGTAAATCATTTCTAGCTACGGATTTATTGAGAAATGATTTCTTTTAAAGAATTGTATCGAAAGTCACTACTAACATTGATTAATTGAAGTACAATGAAAACATTCATTTTATTTAATGAATTTTTTTTAAATTAAGTTGAAATTTAACAATTCGAATTCTCACACACAAAAATTATTTAAATTTGTTCACGTTTATGTAATTTAATATTTTCTATTTTTTTGTAAGTGAATCTCTTTTTTAATGAAAGCTCTTTCTATTATGATGTTGATGTGATGTGCCAGTTCATAATTATTATAAATATTCACAAATGTGTACCCGCACCTTTACTGTGATTGTGTGTTGACTAAGATTATGATTAATATGTATTTGACATCAACATATTTTCAATGGAATATCAAAATCAGGAGGTATCAGTAACCACAGTGCATAGATATTTTTATAATATCAATAACACGATTGAAACATCACATTCATACTCTGAACACATTAAATTGTAATAAAATATCAATACAATGTCCAAATCACACCTTTTTTAAATGTTGTAGATGTTCTTGAATGACAATAAAGTCATAAATAATTTTTTATTTGTTACTAAATGATTTTTAATTTCCTTTTTTTGAATTTTGTTTGTTTTGTGAACAATTTTTGAGTGTATAGAATTGTAAAGTAAACTGACCTGAGAAATATATAAATACCACAATGTGAATTGAGTTTTTAACGTAAATATGAAAATATTTTAAGATGTTTGTAGAGTATTTTCGAAATATCACGTTGACTTACATAACCTTATAATGTTTAGTATTTAACAGTATTTAAGAATTTGAGTTTTGTTGAGTTTAAAGCTTAGTTGTCTCATTCTTCATAGTGTACAACGTCGACAACTATTAATACACAGTTATTATGTCTACAGTATCTGCCTCATCCGTTTCTAAACATGGAAAGGAAGTAATCACAGATCCTGTGGAGGAAATGCTCAAGCAAACTGGTTGTATCGAATTACATTACAAAGTTCAAGTAATATTTTTCATTATATCCGCAACAATTATGTTATTTTTATTGAATGTATCATATTTTAGGATTGTATAGCAGCTACACAAGACTGGAGAAAATGTCAGGATGTTGTTTCAGAATTTAAATCTTGCATGAATAAATATACAGAGAAAAAACGAAAAGAATTAGGATTTTAGTTTTTCAAAATGAAATTAGTATCTGGTTTATTGAATATTTTAAACCAGTATAATACCAAAATGGTTTTAGTTGTCAGAACTGATTTAAAAATGGATAAAGGTAAAATTGCTTCGCAATGTGCCCATGCTGCTGTTATCTGTTACCAACAAGCTTTGGATGCATCCAAAGATCAACAAACTATTGCTAAAGCCTGGTTTAATATGGGACAACCTAAAATAGTACTCAAAGTGGAAAATGAAGAAAAATTAAATGAATTGTATAGTACAGCTGTTGAAAATAATTTAAATGCATTTGTTGTTCAGGACGCAGGACATACACAAGTTCAAAGTGGTGCTATGACTGTGCTAGGAATTGGACCAAATGACAAAATATTGGTTGACAAAGTTGTTAGTCACTTAAAATTGTATTAGTTATATATTACTACATATATACACTAGTTATGAATAGAAATAAAAAAAGAAATTAATTTGTTTCCTGGGTTATTTTAATTTTTACATTTTAAGGTTATGTTTGTTTGGGTTTGACCGGTTTTGACAGTTGTAATACTCGTTTTGTGTACATTTTGCACAGTAAATAAACAGACATCATGCAAACGGCGGGGAATTGGCGCGCGGAGGCTGAAGCCGTAATAAAAGATATCGACAAACACGTAAAGACAATCAAACTGAGTAAATCAATCGAAAGCAATTCGCAGCAGATCTTTCTGAATCTCACCACCATGGAGAATAAGGCGTACTGTGTGGAGTTGTCGGGCAGTGGGTTTCGTATTGTGGGCAACAAGCACGATTCCCAGGACAAACCAGCCGAGCAGTATTATGAGACGCCCTTTAGTTTGTTGTCGGCGATTAGTCCGCTTTACAACGATTCTTTTGGCCAGGAGCTGATGAAGAAACTCACGAAATTAGTGGATAAGAAATAACGTCGGTGAGATGGACAGCGCGAATACTGAAAATTCTGAACACCAACAAACAAAAAGTACAAAATAGATATGTATGCAAAATGGTTTTTGCGAAGTATGTATGCACTATGCACACGACACTTTACGGCTTTGAAGGAAAATTCAATTGTTTAATACACGTGTGCGTATGTAGGACGTAGTAACATCGTTCTTGACTTGTTGGAATAGAAATTACTAAAATGTAAAATGAAGCAAAAGTATGCAAATGAAGAATGTTAGTGATTTGATTATATAAACGCGTGTGAGGTATTAATTCAGCTTGACTTTATTATTATCAGCTTTCAATGAAAATGTATTTGTATTGTAATGATTTGTTTTATAATTTTCTGTACATTTTAATAAATAAGTGTTGTATATTTTAATATTATACTTTATTGTTAATAACTTACATCACAAATGAAATTCAATACTGAACACACAATGCAACATAATTCAACAAATTGGCAAACAATTGCTTGTTGTGCAGTTACATGATTGGTCCAAACACCAAACTTCTTGGTAACTGTTGCATTGTGGGTCATCCATTCGCTACGTCGTACAACATAATTAAATTAGCATTGTAAAAATTTGTTTTAATGTTTTTTTTTAAGAAATACATAGTGCATAAGTTAATATTCGACTTTTTACTTATTGTGCCACGCAGAAAAGTTATACAAATTAAAGAAGTATAATTGGTTGCCTACAAGTATTAAGTGTAATGTGGGTAATTGCGTGTGCTGTCATTCTGTTTTCCACCATTTTTCACTTTCATGACTAGTCACTAAATTTTTAAAAACATTCGCGGGTGATCCAAACACGCAAAAATGTGTTTTCCAAAACATGTGTCTAGTTTGTCGTAAGTGTGAAGTGAAATATGTTTATATCCAAACATAAAAGTCACCAAAACTTGATAAATCACTTAAAATAATGGCTGGTCATTAATTCCACACAGGTTTTAACAATTTAACTAAAATCGTGTTTATAATAAAATAATAATACAAAATTTAAGTATAAATCTTTGATATTTAACGTTAATTCTTTGTTTTAGTTGAAATTATTTACAATTACTTCAAATCACATGTTTTAACTCCATAAATTAGAGTTAATTGTACAGCCCAGTCTGAAAGAGAAATGTATAAAGCTAGAATTTATTTATTTGGCCTTAAATTAATAAATATTCGTGACTGCACGCATGCATCGCGGCATAGCGCGATGATGATGAGTTGCAGCAACTGCGTTTTTAGTCAAAGTGACTAAAATAGTTCCACACCGTTGTGTAATTGATTCGCATTTTAAGTGTACGCTTTATGTTTCAGTTGCCACCGAATTGTTTACATTCGTAACAAGACCAATAAAAATGTTCAATTATTTTCATGGCTTTTATGGTTGAAATTGTTTAATCTGCTAATGACTGTGCGTTACTCATACCACACGAAATATCCACAAACCGACTAATGCCGAACAAAACACAGCGCAGAGTTTTACGAGTTGAATCGAATTTGTTTTCTAAAGTTTTTGTGCGGTTGTGTGCGAAAAGTTGTGGTGGTAGTGAGCTACTGACCAGACTAGACGCATGTTTCGTGCACGCTCATTCTCACAACATAACACAAAACCACACAGCACAGCTGAGTTTGAGTTTAGTAAGCGAATTCGCTACTCAAACTCGGTGCTACTGTCTGTGCGTCATAAATATCGCAGACTCGATGTAACAAACATGTACACAGTACTTAAATAAATTGTCAATTATTTAGATTACGCGCACAACACTCGCTTTGTTTTACCTATACTTTTACTTTCACCGTTTTGCAAAGCTATAGTATTATATCACTTGGAGTACACTACATTAAATTAAATTACATTATACACAAAGCAAGATAAAATGAATTGATAAGCGATCGCGTTGAGTTGATGTGCGCGTGCATCATTTCTTCACAGTTTACAGATTGATGTTGTCGCACAAAACGCACCATGCACGAGAATTAAACTCAGCGACATCACAGTGCAACACGCAGTGTTTGTTTAGTGTTGTAATGCGCTACGAGTTGAAACAAAACGCGAAACTTTTCCGTTTGTTACGATTTCATCAACGACTGAACCAAAACTTTAACTACAACAATTGAATGTGCCTTTGATTGTGAATAATATGAAATTCGCCGAACACCTAAGTGCCCACATCACACCAGAATGGCGCAAGCAATACATCAACTACGAGGTAAAAATCCCCAAAAAAACTGAAAGAATTCGACGAAGAATATAAACCAAACAATTGTTGTTTGTTGAGCGCGCACACGATTGGTCCACGACGTTAATTAGATGCTACAACTTGCATTTTTTTCGTGTGACATTGTGCAATGGGTTATTTTTCTAAAAATACACACTCACTTTGTTGGAATGACCGAAACTTTTACAAAATAATGAATTTCTTTTTCTTAAAATTTATTGGTTATGTCGAATGTAGTCTAGTGGCAGTAGTTCCGATGTACAAGTCATGTGATGACAACTGGCGCGAAATTCAAATGTTCTTAACTTCAAACAGTGTGAAATCATAAGATACACACAAAACAAAATTTGTTTGGTTAGAGAAATTAATTAATAGTTACTATCATGATTTATTTTATAGGAAATGAAGGCGATGCTGTACATGGCGGTGGAACAATCCCCAAGCGCAGAAAGCGTCGACCCCGAACAACTCACTCGCCATTACCACAACTTCGACGAACAATTTTTTCATTATTGCGACAAGGAATTAAAGAAAATCAACGTATTCTACGCCGAAAAGCTTGCAGAGGCTACCAGAAAGTTTGCTACACTGAATACAGAATTGAAAACTTCGTTAGCAGAATCACGACATCGTCACAAAGCGAAATTCAAGGACGAACCAGCCAAACGCGTCGTGATTCCAGCGAGAAAAATCCAAGAATTTAAAACAGCGTTTAGTGAATTTTATTTAAGTTTAATCCTGCTACAAAACTATCAATCTTTAAACCACACCGGTTTTAGGAAAATATTAAAAAAACACGATAAGGTTAGTTTTGTCTTAAATACTAAAATTCTAAATTTAATTAGTTGAAACATTTTAGTTATTATCAGTCGATTTCGGTCGAACATGGCACACAGAACAAGTGGAAGCTTCGCACTTTTACACCAGCAAAGACATCGACAAGTTAATATCCGACACCGAGTCAACGTTTATAAATTCATTGGAGTCAGGCGATCGTCAAAAAGCTATGAAACGTCTTCGCGTGCCACCATTAGGCGAACAAAGATCACCATGGACCACATTTAAAGTCGGCTTATTCTCCGGATCATTTATAGTGCTATTAATAGCAGTTGTACTGTCCGCCATTTTCCACGAAGGAACCGGCGATAATCTCCGCATCGCCTTTCGTTTGTATCGCGGTCCATTATTAATAATTGAATTCTTATTTCTAATGGGTGTTAATGTTTACGGCTGGCGTTCAAGTGGTGTTAATCACGTATTAATTTTCGAGTTAGATCCTCGTAATCATTTGTCCGAACAGGACTTAATGGAACTGGCCGCCATCTTTGGCGTTGTTTGGACGCTAAGTTTTTTAAGTTTTTTGTACAGTTCATCACTCAGTGTGCCTCCATACGTAAATCCATTCTTTCTCACTGTTTTAATGATAATATTCCTGATCAATCCGCTCAAAGTCTTTCGCCACGACGCGAGATATTGGTTCCTAAAGATTTGCGTACGCATGTTTGGTGCGCCATTTTTCCACGTGAACTTCGCTGATTTCTGGCTGGCTGATCAACTTAATAGTTTAGTAGGCGCGTTGTTAGACTTTCAATTTTTGGCGTGTTATTATAGTTTAGGCGAAAATTGGGAAGCACCTAATGATACAGCGATTTGTCAAGAGAGGAGTTTTATTATTCGGCCTTTAGTTAATTGCATTCCAGCATGGATACGTTTTGCTCAATGTTTGCGGCGTTATCGCGATACGAAAGAAGCTTTTCCGCATTTGGTCAATGCGGGTAAATACTCTACCACGTTTTTTGTTGTAATTTTCGGTACTTTAAGAGTTTACTACAACGGTAAGTTATGTTTTTTTATGAATGTTTGGTTTATAACCTCAGAATGTACTTGTAGATCAATACGAAGACTCAATGGATAATCCTTTCCTCTATTTATGGATTGTCGCATCGATAATTAGTTCCTGTTACGCATATACCTGGGATATTAAAATGGATTGGGGTTTATTCGATAAAGCAGCCGGCGAGAACAAATTTTTAAGAGAAGAAATCGTATATTCTTCCACTGTAAGTTGTTCAGTTACAAAAACAATTGAATGAGTTGTTTAAAACAAAACTTCATTAATCGTGTTGGTGTTTTTTAGTTCTTTTATTATTTTGCAATTATAATGGATCTCGTGTTACGTTTCGCATGGGCGCTGTCATTTTATTTAACCGACAACATGTTTGTAAGTGGCGATTTGATGACGTCCGTGCTAGCGCCATTAGAAGTATTCCGCCGATTCATATGGAACTTTTTTCGGTTGGAAAACGAACATTTAAACAATTGCGGTAAGTTCAGAGCCGTGCGTGATATTTACGTAGCACCTATCGATCAATGCGACCAGACGGTGATTTTACGAATGATGGACGAAAACGATGGCGTCATCAATCGCAAGAAAAAAAAGGTGGCGAAAAAGAAAGACGATAAAAAGTCGCTGTTACAAGAAGATATACTAAGTAATTTTGATTCGAGCAGTCCCACATCAACTATACACTGAATACTATTTGAATTTAATTTAAACAAATTGACTTAAACTTAAACAATAACTCAATCAATACTTACAAAAGTACTTAAGAGGCAATTTCGCACAAAACCAATAAGTGGAGAACAAGACAAAAATAAAAGTATTTTTTCTACAAATATATACAAAATATACATCAAATATAATATAAAGTAACTTAAAACACAATAAAAAAAAACAAGTATGCGATAGGTTTAAGTTTGCCAGTCCACAAGAATGTGATTTTATTACTAATTCAATCATAATCATACATTTTATGAAGGTAAATAAATTTATTTGTAATCATTCCACCAATTAGAGTTTATAATGTTGAAACATAAATAATTTTGATAAAGGTTGATTGAATTAGATCAATTTTAGTGATTTTCGTGGCCTTAACAAACATGGAGCCATAGATTGCAATGTAGTGCAAGTACAGGAAAGTTACAATGTTAATTAGTTAAGCTTTGTGTTAGGTAATTATACAGTTAAAACATATGATTATTTAAAAAATTTGAATTTATTATGATGTTGGTTTTATCTGGTTTTATCCAAGCTGTGATTACTTAATTCACTGTATATTCTGTTTGTAAAACATAAACTTATCATATGTAAAGACTGTAACTATATTATATTAAAGTATAAATACTTAATTTATTATTTGCTTTACTTGTTTCCTTAACAAAACTGCTCTGCTTTATCCATATATTAGAAAATTTTATTTTTATTTATGGTAGTTGTTGGGGTTTAGACATGTTACTAGATATTTATGAATTCTTGTATGCTTATCAAAGACATGATAATACATTAACCCTTAATATTTGAAATTGATTGCCAAAGCAATAAACTTTCATAGTCAATTGAGTTATTACCTCAGCTGTTGATGATGATAAACTCAAACCCTGTGTACTGCTAAGGAAGTGAACCACTTGATGCGAAGTGCTAAGGAGGACAAGCAGTGGATGTTCATTGCAATAATTGTCTCAAAACACACATTTGGCATGCATTTCTGAGGCAATGTAAGAGTGAACACATACAAATAACAAGGCAGTTATAATAACATCATCATGATGAACATCTGTTACACTTACAAATCAACAATGACTAATTTGTTTATTTTTTTGCTGTAAATAAAATGTGTCAAAAGAGATGTTGTCTTCTGTCGAGGCAACTATTGATTGAGTGACCTTTCATGACTTATATGTCCTAAATAGACCTTTGTCTTGACTATTTTGAACTGATTAGGTTAGGTTGGATTAACTTCACTTCTTACAATTTGGGAAAATTAGTTTATTATTTTAATTTTAATAATTTAACAAAAAATTGAATAATTTAAGGCGATGGTTCTGCAGACAGAGGGTCTGTCCTTGTCTGTCCTACCCGCCGCCACGCGCAAACGATGCAACTCCTCTTTGTTGCGTTTTCGGCGCTCTCTGCCGCTTTTAGATGACATAAATGATTGCAAATTAATCATACAACCGATAATTCCTCATTCGCGACTATTTCCCTGGTTTATGGCTGTTTAAGGCGCAGATCAAGTAAAAATGAGTTACTGCTCCGTCGTAAATGTTTCCATTGGTTTCCATACATTGTGGATTTTGGTATTTCTGTAATAAAGCATTAAAATTATTAGTAAGGTAACGGTATGGTTCAATCGATGTTAATTTACCAATTGCAAACACGTGGTTTTCTATTGCTCATGCAGCAGGTCGAACTGACCTTCACGCTGATAGAAGAAAGTGTGATTCAGTTTGATTCACAGATCAAATAAAATAGATCGCGCACTCCTATATAATTTTGTGCTGTTCAAACGATACTAGCGCGCGCGGCGTTCGTGGTGGCAACTAAACTGATCTTAGGTGCGAGGGGGGCAT
>JARJDS010015066.1:0-13657 GCA_030264155.1 Atheta pasadenae | reverse complement strand
GGTTTTAAGGCTAGAACTGATGCAAAACTGACAAATCATTACCATATTCTAACCCCAGCGGCATTTTCTTTTGCACGGTCTATTCCTGATTGCTTTCGACGCCGGTGCCGTTGTCAACCCCTTCCTGCACGCGTACCATTATAATTACAGACTATTAACATTCATCGTCTATTGTCACCTGACACCTGCTCTCAACCACAAGTCTTTAACATTGAAAAAATACAGGATGTTTAAGTTATGTTTTAAAAATGATACGTATAACTCTTTGTATAATTATGGTTTTCTTGTATTTTGTATTTGAAAAATGCGAATTTGTTTAAAACCCAATTTGCATATTCTATTATTCACATAATGTATTTGCATTATTCAATATTTCGCAGACAATTTCATAATTACTCCCATAACGCAAAGATAGCAATTACAGATTTCTTTCATGTTTTGTTTTTGAAATTTTGCATACCCACACGGTCGGTTTGCGCGTGCGCCAGGTGGTCAATGCGTTTGGCGCGTTGATTGTTGGTTTTAATACACAAGACAACGGCGACGACGACACAATGTGAGGTTATGTAGCATGTAAAACTGAAATAAATTTTCTTTCATGACCGGCATGAGCGGCATGAACGTTCGAGGCGATGCGATGAATATGCAAATTGAATGAGAAACAATCTTTGCGATCTTTCGACCGCGAGAAGAGATTGTTTGCAATCTGCCTTGCTCCATAGAGAACATAGCAAGTCAAAGTTAATGTAATATCAATCTCATTACAATGTTAAAATATATTCATCTAGAATCTTAGTAATAAATGGCGTTAGTTGAAATAATTTTTTGGTACAAATCGAATTGGAATTTATTAAGTTAAATTCACGTACAAATTGCATTTTCATCCCTCTTCTTTTCGAAGAATGTTATATACTTCTATTGCAGTACCAAGATCTTGCAAGTTTGCAGCTTTGAAACCCTAACTTCGTTTGCCACCCTCTGTTGCCTAACCAACCCTTAACGCTCTCTACGGGGACAACGATTGCCAAAATCTAAGAAAATCTAAATCCCATTGGACTCCAAATATCGTAACAACCAATTTTCTTGGCGCTTCAGACAAGATTTCCTCGTTTCCTCGTCTTAATATCACCGACACTCTAAACTTAAAGCGCGTGTTTTTTTTTATTTGAAGGTTTATTTCGTTTTAGGCGTGGTTACATAACAATAGGGTTTTTATTTTTGAAGTTTTTTTTACGAGTTACCAAACTCCAGTCCAGTAAAGTCCAATAAAATAAAATTGAGTGTTTTTTTATTGTGATAATAAAAAATGTTAAGGGTCGAAGGGTGGATAATTACGTATCTTACACTTAATAAATTGTTTTGTCGTTGTGTTATAAAAAATAATTATATTTTAAATAAATAAAATACTTATATAAATTTCAGTTTAACAGTTTGACAATAGATGGCATGACCAACACTGTTTTCAATTAAATTGTCAAATATTTGCGTTAATATTAAAACCGTAAATCAATACCCAAAGTGTTGGACTTTGTAAAATCCGAATGCTTGTACTGAAGGTACAAAGTCGTAAATAACCAGCCATTAGCGAGCGCATTCGAAATTATATAATCAAGCTGGGTGCTCACATTTACCTGGCCACGGTGCATTAATTTCGCTTTATCTCGTTGTTTCCCGGCGCCCAGGCATAAACGCGAGCATAATTTAGATATCAGTGCGTACTATCGCTACGATTCCTCGCTCTTTCTCACTCACTTCAACTTCCACCGTCGTAATAATATTCATCGTAATGTTTTGTTACATTAATTTAATTTAATTTTCGTTAATTAATGCGCCCACCGATATTAATTTAATTACGAACAACATTTAAAACGACCAAAAGTATTACAAAGTATCCACATCAAGATAGCCTTACGCGTTATTTTTTCTATGACTTAAGTTGTACAAGTTTTGTTACATTTTTTAATCGCCTTGAGAAAATTCTTCATCGTAAAGTAAAAAAATATAAAAATTATATACCAAACAAAACGCATTAACATTCTTTTTTTATTATTATTTTATATTGTAGTTTAAGATGAAATTTAAATTTATTTCGTGTAGTTGTAAAACTTGGCAGCCGCAGCCACAGCTACAATTAGATAGTAAACTTAATTTTTATTTCCTCACCTTCATACACAAGATAGACGAATTTGTTTGATGGATGCCACAGAATTTTATTATTATATTGCCAGGCGTACGCATAAAAGTCGGTTAAGTTTTTTGTAGTAGCAAACACCTTCGTTTACTCATTTTACAGGCTCGTTTTAAGTTCAATTTGAATTTTATCTTTACAACTTTGGTTTCATTCAAAATTTTTTATTATTTTTACATTCTTAAATTAACATTACAAATCCTAAATTATTTCGCTATTCATAGATGGCGTTCGTAAACAAAATGTTTTTCTGTTCTTTCAATTTTTTCCTTTGTCAACATTTGTGAGTAGTGACTAGCGACATTTAAGACACTAATAAAATTACTATTATTTTATTATATCATCGCGTCTTGAGCTTGGGTCCAACATTCTGGCAGCTTCCAACGAGGTTTGTTTTGCTTGATTTTGCTCTGTTCATTTGCTTTCATTTTGCCTCGTTAGTTTTCGCTCTAGGATGTTTACTCCCAACTTTTCTAGATTCTAGACTTCACTCTTAATTGCAACAGCAAGGACCAGTCAACCAGTCAAAACAACTAAGCTTTCAGTAGGATTTTTCTTATGACTTCCACCCTACGGTCCTTAGAGACTCCCAAGAGACATTTTTGCTAACTGATTAACTGATTAACTGATATAAACATGAATTCTCTCCGGATTTTTGCAGATTTTTATCTTATTTTAGCCAGAAAGCATTTGGGAGTTGTGTTGACAAGACGTGAATGTCTTTGCAGATTTGGTCCTGGCTTTTGGTCATCAGATTTTATCTTAAAAAGATTTTATCTACACAAGATGCACAAATTCAAAAGAAAAACATTCAAAGCTACAAGAAAACAAAACAATAACACTTTCTTGTGAATTCATCAAATTTTGAATCTTTTTCAGTTGATTGACGCATTTCATAAAGTTTGTAATCCATTTCCGTGGGTTTGTTTATGCCAAAGACATTTAATTAATTGATTAAAACCACTTTGTAACAACGAACTGTATGAATTCGTCTAAATATTTTTAGGTTTAGTATTTGAGTTGTCAAAGGTGTCAAAACGTCAGTGACATCGTCATCAAAGCCATCTGCGTCTTTATGTCCTTTCTAGCTTTAGGGCTAGGAGCAAGTGACTCTCCCCTCGTACAAATTTGGAAAGAGCCACGACACAAAATCGAATTACTTAAATGACGCGAATTATCCTTGTGTTCGTTTGCCTCGTTGCCGTGAAGGGTTTTACAAAACCTTGAATGCCCCGCAGAAACTCCTCATCGCAAGCACTACAACGTTGACAAGGAAACAAGTAGAAACTAAAGAACCAAAGAAGTGTCGCACAAAGTGTTGAACGAAGTGTCGAATGACTCGAAGGGTTTCCAGCTTAAGGATGAGGGAATACACAAAACACAAAACAACAGAGTATGAATACAGAATACCAAATACTAAATACAAGACATAACAAGGCGAAGCGAGACAAGAGTATGAAAACTTAAAGAGAAATAGAGTGAAAGTTCAACGACCTTTCAAAATCCAAAAACAAAGAAAAATTCAATAGTACTAGATATGATCTATATTAATATCAATGTTTTGAGTTCTTAGTTTAGATATCCTTGTGCCCAGATTTCTGGTTTTGTTCAGTTCAGTTCGGGAAAGTAAAGGGTGCCGCAGTGCATTGTATTCATTGTGCAGTTTGGTTCTATTGTACCCGTACATGAGGTGCAATTTGTGTGGCGGAAGTACAATAGGTGCACAATAGGAATGTCCTCACGTTCGCACATCCTCGGATAGGATGGTCTTCCGTTAGCCACTTGAAAAGCTAGCATTATGATTGAAGTCTCCTGACACTGACACTGACAATAACAATAACGATGATATCTACTAAAATATTCTACCAAAAAAATTAGAAACAATAAATGATATCCAATCCAATCAATAGAAATGTCGTATTGATATTAATAAATATACCTAATAAATGTAATAGTCTAGTAGATAAATGGAAACAGGGAGGAGGAAAGAGGAAGGTTTCCTTAATTGAAATATTACTGTACTTGTATTACTAGGTTGTTGGATATAGGAAAGCTTTATAAGCTCGAAGACTACAGAAACATATAGATATTTTATATCCACTCCCGTCTACTACTACATACCAACATGGTCTGGGAGGGCGTGAGAAGTAACCGAGTATGGATTTGAGTAGGAGAGTATACTCCGCGGAAAGTTGGGCGTTATGAGGGAGGAAATGCTCGGATTAAAGGGATATCCAAGGCTAAATCCAAGCGATTTAAACTTAATTATTAGTTTTCAGTCTTGTAACAACTTAAATAAAGATTTAATTATTATTTAACAATAAATATTCGATTTCGATAACATTTCAGCCTGTTTTGATCGATTTTGGTTCAGGGAAATGTCATAACCTCATAACTATAGGAGTAATAAATGACAAATATAATGTTTTAATGTTTCCTTCCCACTTGTATTTTTATTGCCTATTTTTAGTACACTACAGCTTGTGGACTAAAAGCTTGATGGGACAAGAAAAATGATATAAAAATATCTTAAGTCGTAAACTGTCCAGACATCTCAAGACAAGTCAACAAAAGTCTTACAAAACAAACGATTAAGTATCAGTATCGAAGAATGCTCGTAAAATTATTAATTATGTTAAATATAAAAATGTTTTATCATCCAAAACATTTTAAGTAATGTTTTACTGATGTTTGTTCTTGGTAACAGATAAAATCATTTTAGTAATTTTTTGTTTAAAGTAAAGGGTTGCTAAAATCACGCGTGAATGTTTGTGACCTACCTTTCCACCTTCTACTTTCAACCACCCTGTTTCTTTTCTATAAGAAAGTTACTAGGGTTCAGACAAAACGGACGTGCGTCTTCTGTTCGCAACACATTTACATGAGAGTGTAAAAGGTCTACCCTTGCATAGAGAACTTGAAATGTGGGTGTGATGGGTGGCGTTTGTGCTTGATGGAAAACGTGTTGGAAAACCACTTAGCGTTTTCCTATCCGAGGCTATCCAACTTCTCGTCATTGCTTCTAACTTTTAGCCACCAGTAGGGATCTCCAAACCCTTTCCTACGCACCACGCCTGGCGGCACGCAGTCCCTAAGGTGTTTCCGAATGAAAATCTGAATCTCTGTTTCCGAAACAGAAGTAAAAGTAGAAGTGTAACTGAATGGGTAGGAAAAGGGGGTTCAGATGTGTTGGGAAATGTGAAAGTGATGGTTTGGTGACTGTCGCAGATTGTGCGGATGTGGAAGTGAGGAAAAGTCTTGGATTTGTGTGGCAAATTAGAGTTCGCGAGATGAATGCGTGATGAGTATGAGACCAGCACTAATGTCATGTTGGAAGACAAACAACTGGGGAGGGGATCAGACTTTGCTGGAAAGGATTTACTTTCATTATAACTGAAGACAACTAAAACAACTAGTAGTTTATTCTAGGAACTTGGAAACGTAAAGCTAGCAATAAATTTTGAAAGTAGGAATTTATCAAAACTGATTTTTGCATAACTAGAGGGAGGAAAACATTTTACATCAATTTACAGTTGAATCAGTGGCTGGGAAATATTCTTGTTAGAGTGTAGAAGTTTTCTCCTCCATTTGGCTGTGCAAACATCAAAGAACTGTAAAGCAAACATTCACTTTTGCCCCTCCATTTTCATACTGTACACTTTCCAATCGCTGCTGGGTTGGGTTGCCCAAAAGTCAAAAACACACGTTGCACGCTTTGCACCGCACGGCAATCGGGCGTTAAACCGCTTTGCCTCGCTTTCACTACCCTCACCTCACAAGCCCAGCGAAATTAGCTGTAAAACAAGAGCTTACACATCGCACATTCGAGCGCGTTTGATCAAACATCGCGATAATGAATAATTGCATCGTAAGCCCTTCGACTGAATTCCCCCGGATTCAGATTTCAAATGCAAATATTCGCGCAATTCCATTTCATTTCCTCATACTACCATCGCAGCACCATCACACAAAAATGGTCAATCTGCTATATAGATTTAAAAATTACATCCAGACCAAACCCTTTGCAATTACAGCTTATATTTTCAATTGTGACAGAAGTGCAGACAGACTAAAGGGGAATGCTGCAACAAATAGAAATTGAAGGATTTCCCAATACCCTGGAGGGTTTTGGAGGCCCCCAAAGTCCAAAGATTCAAAGGATTTAGTGTCAGAGTAGGATGAAAAGTGGTGGGATGTTCGTCAAAGTTTGACTGACACTTGGAACGTGATAAAATTTATGTGACGCGTCAGACTACAACCACCCCTATTGTTTTTGAAGCTTTGGCCAGCTCTTGCAAAGTGTTGCAACCCTCCTTGCAAAGTATCTAAATTGAACATAGCTAAAGGGTTGCAAATGCATGCGTAAGCTTCCCAAACAATTTCCACTTGCTGTTAGACACCCCCAAATGCCCCAACCCTTCTGGTTTTTGAAAGGGTGCAAAGCCATTGCTCGTTAAACGTATCCACTAATTGTCGATGTCATTTATCATTTTAAATTGTCCACTTTACATACCTCAACATACGTTTTTATTCACAAATTTAACATTTTAAATTCTAAATTTTATTTTGTACAGTTGGAACGTTAAATTTATCGGACGCTTGACTTGAGGTCTGGGCTCTTGCGATACTTCTTGCTTGGTCTTAGTCTTGATGTTGTGAATTGTGACTCGGCGTGAACCTGTGAAAGCCGGAGAGTTTATGTGAAGCGTTGCAGATCAGAATATATTTAAGCGCGTCAGGCAGATGGTGTTGCACGTTGATTACATGCAAAAGGTAGAAGATGTTTGGTTGTTGGTTGGTGCGCGCAGGGCAGGCTGGTGTGTAAATCAGACTAGCGAATCGTATATCTTTCGGGGCAGGCACCGCCGGCGTCGACCTTATTCGGCGTGTGTTTGGAAGCTTACCACCAACCCAAGGAACACATGCAGTGAGAGCATGTGTGGATACTGCTTGAGTTGGGATCTTACATCAACTTCAACTGCTTGACTTTGACTTCGAGTTCAATTTGCGACCAACAATCGACTTCTGTTTTGGACAATACAAAAAATGCAATGTTTTGCCATTTTTAGAACAGTTTTACGACTAAAGAACATAACCCTAGCTAGCCAAATGATTAATAGTAATAAAAAAATTAATTATTAAAAAAAATTAAGATTAAACTAATATCAGTAATAGTTTGTTAATTATTTTAAATAATCTGAGTATAATCTGAGTCTAACTGTATGTCAGTTACCAAAAATTGATTTTGATTGTTATAAATCCAACAATTCAGGAGTTGTGTAGTAGTTTTGACTTAAAATATTACCCTAGGGGGATTGGGTATCAGTAAATCCCGAAATCGTTTACTATTTCTGGATAAAAGTATTCTATTATATCAGAAAAACACAAAAATTCGTAAATTTTCCGGTACTTTTACTATAACAGCAGACTTGGCTCCCTGCTTCTACTTTTACTTTTGATTTCTTTTTCTTGGTCTTCCCAACGTCGCCGAAAAATTTTATTTTATATATGTCTTGAGTCTCCGGGAGAAAAACATAAAAAAGTCATAATAAAATGGCCAAGTGCGTCTAATATTCGGCGGTGCCATGCGTTTAACGTCTTGTTCGCTTATTGGGCCGCCTCGTTATTTATTGCTTTCGTCGTCGCCAGTCGCCACCAGTTTTCCAGTTTTCCCCAAGTGCTATTTCTCTGCAGGCAAACGCCAAACGGTTTGATGGTTTATGAAGGAACCGATTTCGCGATTGTGTTTGACGTATAATTGATCAAATAATAACATAAGCTAAACATATAAACCGGAAAATGCTAGAAAATATAAACTAAAGAAAATAACAAAAGTAACAGAGGAAATATTATCCTAAACAAAATTTGTTTTTTATGTTTAAATTTATTTAAGAAATTTGTTTGTTTTTTAGTTTTAAGAAGTTGATTGTGTATTCAGACAGCATTCGATTGTTTTTGAAACAATGGAATCTATTATACGTCGTGTCGTTGGATTGTAGAAAAAAACTAATTGGACTTTAAATAATTGATGCCGCCTTCAAAAAAAGCTTTAAACTTCAATCCATCAATCAACTAAATGAAATATAAGCGAATAAAACAAGTTAAAACCCAATGAAACGCATCAAAAGTGAAATGTACGCATACAATTTTGATTTTGATGCGATTGAATATTGGAATAAAGTTTTCATTTTATTAATTTTTTTAAATAATAAAAGGTTTAATATTAACAAAGTTATGTTTGGCCACAGTTTGGTCTCGCACTTGATTTTATGATCACTTTTTGGAAAAGCTGAATAGGATTTTCTACTCTCTTTGCGAGAAACGTTATTTCCATTTCCATTTTGATTTTCATCCACGCGCAATGAGTTTTAGTGAAATTTGGCTTGCAACACATGCGGAAGCCATTTCGGCAACGAAACCAAACGAATAACCCGTCCGAAAATGCTGCACTCACTCAACAGTCAGACGTTTCACCCAAAACGTTTTCCAAATGTTGCGAGACCTTCCCGGCTGAGACTCCAGAGAGAGTGCTTCGCATAATTTAAATCTAAATCTAAATCGAGCTCGAATACAAGCACATACACCGCTTTAGAGTTTTCGCTTGGGTTGGATTCGCTTTAAATTAAACTTGTAGTGCATCATAACAGGATATAATAAAAACATCTGCAACCGGATGTTAAATAACAAAAAAATAATTTAAAGCTTTAAATTAACTTTATGTTAAAGTCCAACTTAAAGAAAAACTAAGAATAACCAAAAAATATGAGAAAAATTGAAATTTTGAATCAAAATTTTAAATTTTTTTAATAGATTAATTTCAGATCAGTTTCTTAATAAAATAAAACTTTCAATTTTATTTGTAATGTTTAACTTTTGTTTTTTTTTTCCAAAACAAAATTTTTAAAGCCTCAACAGTCTGCACACGTACGGAATGTGAATGAGGATAAGAACATGAGGATGAGTGGATGACTGGAAGCAGCTGAAGATCGGCGACAGGACGGACAGTCTTTGGATATTTAAAGAGATTTTTTACGTCCAACGGCATTCCATCAACGTCCGTCTGATGATTGTCTCGCATTTGAATCGGAAAACAATTCACTGAATTCACCACCGTCACACAATGCCGACCAGTAGCTGAGCATGGTAACAGAGACAAACTGTCACTATTCACATTTTACGAGAGTACGCGTTTCTGTTTTTTCTATTTTTTACGTTTTGTGTTTAACAATTTTCATTTTTTGTTTTGAGTTCTATGTATGTCTAGATTATTTCTGAAATTTTTAAATAATGATGTACAATCATCATCTCCGCCTTTTGGACACCTCCAGCCAATAGCAAACATGGCCACTCCTCCTAACTATTACACTCCGCCTCTTAACCAATAATCTTCGTCTAACGTTGAAGTTCTGTTTCCTTACTTAATACTATGCCAAGCCTTCTTCACTAAACTTCATCTAATTAAAATTAAACTCCGCCTATTCAACAGTAACCTCCGCCCCCAAAACACCTTAAACCAGTTTTAAGGCAGACATTCTATATTAGAGTTCGTACTAATTGGTTGAAAAGCAATAATAATTATCGATTACATTATCTACTGCTGCAATTACATCCCCAATCAATACTCCAATAAAATCGCTTTATTCGTTTCCACAAATTCAACAATAAGCTCTCTTTATAAATTTATTACTTGGTCATTACAAAGCGATATTGCTAAGGGAATTGATGTAAAATCAATAACAATCAAGATAATAATTACATATAAGAAGATATTTATCAATTATAGATTTACACAAAGATTATATAGTTAGTTTTGATGAAACATTAAAATCCTATTACTGCTTAAAATGCGGTTGTTAGAGTTTTATAAAATAATGTTGGTATGTTTTAAAGCAATTACTATTAATTATAGATGGGAACAATGCGAATAGTTCGAATTATTCGTATCTTGTGGTAAGGTGCGACGACAAAGACAACGACAACGTCTAACAGTACCTGAACAATCGGCAATAAGCAATTCGCACATGCAATTCAATCAATACCACAAGTGCTTTCATGTGCACATTAACGCAACGATTATGACTATTCAACGACACGGTTAACCTTAAACTCCAACTGCGCATGCGTTACATGCTTAAACATTTAATTCGCACAACTAATTTTTGCAAATTTTAAATTAAATTAAAAATTAATATACCCACCTACCTACTAAAAACTTAATTTTGATATTTACCAATATATATATATTTCTATAACTGCACATGCATTTTACGTTATACGCATGCGCAGCTGACTTTAAATTAGATTTACATAAAAATAACGATCAATATCATCAATAACACTTGATGACCTTTATTTATTTTTGTTTTTATTTTTGTTATAAAGCAATCTTGTTAACGTACGTCCGATCTGCTAACAATAACTATCAAACGACAGACAATAAACAATAAAAAAAATCTTTATTCAGTGTTGTCGTGTTCAATATATATGCAAGAATGGTGTGTGTGCAATTGTGCATTGTCCTCCTCGCTGCAAGTAAAAAAGTTACAGAAGAAAATTTAAAATTAACTTTATTGCAGGCGCTTGTTGTTCCGCCATTCCTTCTTTTCGCTTCAATACTTGTTGCGCTGTTGCCTGCTGTTGGAAAGTCGCTAAGTAATTGGACAAAATTTACAGTTACTTATCGCAAACTGTGTACACGCGTACATTCGCAAATTACTCACCAATACCAATAAGGATTTTACGTTCAAGCCAAACGGAGAGAGACGAGAAAACTTCTTGTGCAAGGTGCACTTTGTTATGTTTGCTTGTATTTTACGCCATTGTCAACTTAAGTTTTGTATTTTGTATATTGTCAATTGTGAATTGTCAATTGTCAAAGTTTAAGTTTGTAAAAGTTCTTTGCTGAAGTAAATTTTCAATTGCAATAAAAACGAAAAATAAGCGAACTTAAGTCAAGTGTATTTAAATAAAGATTTTAGTGAGCTTTGAAGTGAAATGCAGCAATTGATGTTCAGATTATATTAAATTGTTGTGTAATGGCAAACACGAGCAGCAATTTCCAAACGGTTTCGAGATTTGCACCGATTGTACCGGAATCGTGTGCGGATCTTCAAACACTGAGTTGTGCATATAGGCAAGCGATCGTCTACTTGACGAATTACTACGTCTTCTTTAACATAACCACAATTTTGCTTCTTTTAAGTTATCTAAATATCACGGCATCTGTGAATGTCTAGCTATTAATATTTAGTAATTCAAAGTTTTAAAAATTACAATACACTTCCGTTCCAGTAATTTATTTAATAATTACTAAAGTCAACGCTTGTAATTGACAAGTAATCGCATATAATTGTGCAACTAATTGCAGCGTACTAAACCAACTGAACTCTTCAGAAGCTTGCGCATTCAAAAATCCAGCGTATCATTGTTGTTTTTTTTGCTCCCCCACGTCAACAAAACGCTCAAAACATGGAATTATTTCATTATACACGCTTATAATCACTATTCTGCTTTGTATTGTATTCAGTCGGTATGAATGTATTTACATTCGCATATGTAAATTGTATTTGTGTTTGAAATTGCTCGCTTTAATTCAATTTCGCCCGGCGCATCGTTTTCTTATTGTGCCCGCGCAATTATGCGCATATTGTTATCCCTATTACGTCTATATCGCTTAGTGGTTGCACGAATGCATCGTCGGCTCTTGCGGAATGAGGCAACGTACCCAATTTGGTTGCGCGCGCGCTCTTAAGTCTTCGGAGTGTGCGCGTCTACTAATGGACGCCATTGTTGCAACTATGCGACGATCCCTTCGATTCAGTAATTGTTTTAATTGGTTTTGTGCTGTACAATTGTTGTCGCAATGTTTCATTGAGTTACATCACTCTTTCTTATTATTAATATTCATCGACATGTTGTCTGGGTATTTACATTTCAAATATTACTTTATGCTGGGTTATAAAGTGACTTAAACATATTCAAATTGATGTGAATTGCTATGAATGGCAAGAATTTATGATGATTTGGCGTCGGATCGTGACAAGCATAACTTCTAAGACTTAAGTAAACTTCTAAGCGTTTTAAGGCTTGCATCTTAAATTTCATGATGTGCTCACACTATCACGCTGACTATTGCTTATGCAGAATTTTGTAAAACAGTTTCACGCGTTATAAGATTTTATAGTTAAGTAAATGTCAGTGGTGCATTTTACTCCATAATTCATAGATGGTGTTAGTGTCATCAAGTCGATAACTAAACTTTAATTACCATCCCTTGTTCGTAGATAAAATCGTAATATCCTAAATCGGTAATTTTCAACTACCTTTTCGCCAATAAAGGATGTCCTTCGTTTAAGTCCTTTTTGGTCAGTGCGCCCCTACATTTTAACCCTTAAAACTAACCTTAACAGTATTTCGTAACATCAGTATCTACAATATCCGGAGAACTTGTAAATGCGCTACCAAATCACAATAAGCAGAGAAACGCACAAAAAGGGATGAAAGGGTTGTTTAATCTGACCGTACGACACGTCAATATCCGTCCGATAAATGTAGGGGTAGAAGGTTACAAGGTTAGAAGTTCAGGTGACCAAAACGAATTGCCTATACCCCGAAATGATCGTTAATGAATGATTTTGTCAAAGACAAAATGACAAGGAAACAAAACAAAACCTAATGTTCTGGAAAACATTTATACACCAACGATATCTGTTGGTTTAAAACAGAATTAATACATATATATATTGTTGAGTGTAATTATTTTGACTACAAAAAACAAGGGAACTAAACAATAGAACAATAAACATTTAATATCTCAATTATTTTAATTACACATTTCATTCGTATTGTCGCGCACAATAAAATTGAACTCTCACCTGTGTAATTATTCAAATGTATAAAATTGTCAGGTATGACGTGCGCACATGCGCATTGAACACGTAACATGTGTTTATCGCATTTACTGCAGCATGTACACAATGGTGAATTAAATATTAAATGTTTTTTGTATTGTATACGCCGGCGCATTAACGAAGACGAATTAAACGTAACGTAATGAATTTGTGTGCGTGGTGCGTGAATGCGAATACCTTGAATACTTTAACTACAAAACAGGAAGACATCGATTGCGCCATCTGCGACGAACTGGCGCGCGAAGAAAAGGTTGCTGAGCATAAGAGCGGATAATGCTTTAAATGCTTATAATGACTAGGTAAACTTTACAAATTTTAAAAACATTTAAAAACTTAGGTTATGTAAGGCTATGTTAACTTAAGTGTAAGTAAAGTAACGCCATCTATGTGAGTGTTGACAAAACTAACATATTCAAAAAAGAATTTATTTTAATTATAATAGTTTGTTGATTTGGCGACAAGTTAATTAATATCAACAGAGACAATTATGTAGCAGCATTCACGCTTTAATTATAACAAATGTAATAAACTTGCTGGAAAAGGTGGTGATGATGGTTGG
>JARJDS010015063.1:0-46757 GCA_030264155.1 Atheta pasadenae | reverse complement strand
TACTTCGGGGATGTTTTTCGTCTTGAATTTAGTCATACGTTAAATAGCAACTCTTTAACTATAATTTAAAAATAAGAACGAGAGAATTGGATAATATGGTAAGGAGATACGAGCAGTTTTCTGCAACGAAAAACGAAAAAATCAAAAAATTTACCAACTTTGAAAGCCAAAATAAAATACTTAGGGGATGTTTTTCGTCTTGAATTTAGTCATACGTTAAAGAGCAACTCTTTAACTATAATTTAAAAATAAGAACGAGAACATTGGATAATATGGTGAGGATATACGTGCAGTTTTCTACAGCAAAAATAGAAAAAATCAAAAATGTTACTAACTTTGAAGGCTAAAATAAAAATACTTTGGGGATGTTTTTCGTCTTAAATTTAGTCATACGTTAAAAAGCAACTCTTTGGCTATAATTGAAAAATTAGAACGTGAGAATTGGATAATATGGTGAGGGGATACAAGCAATTTTTCATAAGGTAATCTCAAAAAATTGCTCAACTTTGATGGCTGAATAAAAATACTTCGGGGATGAATCCTAGCTTAAACTGGATCATACGTTGAAAATGAACTTATTATTTATAAAAGAATATTTACAACACGAAAATTGGTAAATATGGCTAGGAGATTCGGATGATTTACAAAAACGCGTTTTCAAAAACAACAAAATTGCTCAACTTTAAACACCAAATAAAAATACTTTTGGGATGATTTATAGTTTAAACTTAGTAATAGCTTAAAAAGGAACTATTACACTATAAAAAAAAATTAGAACAGAAAAATTGCTTAACATTAACATTAAGTTCAAAAATAAATAAAATAGTACTATTCAAAAAAGAACTTAATATCTATAAAAAATTAAAGACAATAAAAAAAAAGAAAAAAAAAAGTGTTCAAGCAAAAATTTGAAAATACTTTAGGGACATTTTGTTGGTTTAAACTTGGTTACACTACGTTCAATAATAATTTTAATCGAGATCGCTTTAATGTTTTTCGCAAAGCTTACAAACTAAATCTTAATATCCCAATAGCTACCCTAAAAACAACAATTGCTTAGAAAAACTATATGTATATATGTTTTTTTTTGGTTTTGGTAATAATATACTTAAGTATGGTACATGAATGAGTTGTCAATTGTTCAAAAAGTTTACATAGACATTACATGTATTTACTCTCGATACATATTATGTGTATGTACGCGTCTCATACGTACTTTTGCAAAATATAAAAAGCTTTCATTATCAATAATCGTATTATGCTATATCAATTATTAATTCTTTATTCATGCCACGTGCATTCCATGTTTGTGTGTACGTGTCTTGTTTTTCAAATGCAATGCAATGTATCCTTATAGTTTCATATTATCATTTTTAAACTTTGTATTATTACGCCTCATTCTACATTTTCACGTTCATCGACAAAGTTAACACAATCAAACTAATAATTATTTCAATATATAATTCCATGAGTAGTATTAGTACAAATTAAATCGCCATCTTGGAGCTTAAGTGTTTTGTTGTTAATTTAAAGTATCATCAAGCGTATTAATTAATTATGTAAATATTTGATTAATTATTAATACAAGCACCAATTGTTTCGTAATTTCGTAGTATTCTAAATAGTCTAAAGTTACAGTAATGGCGGCCAAGTCTACAACTTCTTAGTAATTCTAGGTTATGTTACAGGTAACGCGTTAATTGTCTCACTAGCATTCAATTGTTTTATATGTTATCACAACGTAAATTTGTAGCACATACAAAAACAAAAGATCAACAAAAAGCACACACAAACAATTTATCTTACCGGTTTGTTAATAAAATGAATCAACGTTTATTGGTTATGTTTTTAAAATTCATTTATTTATTAGTCTTTAATTCAGCACTTAAGCACTTTTAACAATTTGTTTAGTTATTTATTCGATTAATTAACAATTGATTAACACAATGGTTGTTTGTTGCTGTTTGTTGCAAAGCACAAATTTAAGGTTATAAGGTTTGTTTGTAGGTTTAAGGTTTTAGGTTATTTAGGTTAGGTTTAAGTCAGATGCGTGGATGCGGATTTGTATTGTGCGCGTTAAAACTTTCACCATAACGGCGACAAGTTGAAATATGGTAATGTTCAAATTTTGGAAAAACAAAACAATTTGTGTCGTTTGTATTGTTTTATATCCTAAGTAAAAACCTCTATCGTTAAAAATAGTTTAAAGCTATTGCACCATAGATGGCGTTACGTTTCATAACCGTAAACGTAAAACGAACTTAAGTTGATAAATTTCTACTTAGGATAAAAGTGACTTAAGTGTAGTGTGTGGTGTGTGTTGTGACAAATTATGAATATTGTATGTATAATAGATTTTATTAATGTATAATAATATTTATTTATTTAATAATCAAATCAATGAAATGTCAAAATCGCTTTGTTTTGTAGCGTCTAAGCCTCATTGGTTTTTAGTTTTATTATTCACCCACATCGTCGTCGTAGCATCATCGCATTCGCAATTAACCAATCAAATTCATTTTATCATACCATGAACAGGAGAAATCGTACAAAATGGCGGCGCGTGGCGCGCGCGTCTGGGAACAACGCACGCGCCACACACTTACTCACACACTCATCACGCGCATGCGCGACCGGCTTACACAACTGGCGCCATTTTGACAATTTTTACTTCGTTTCCATAAATGCGTGTGTGTGGTGTGTGTGTGTGTGATTCAAATCCAGTAACTCTCCAGCTCCGGCTCGGTGGCGATACATAATTTCTACTAACACTTTCTGGATTCCGCAACATTTATATAAAATTTAACAATAATATCTTGTGTGTGTTTCTCATTTGTTTGTTTTTGTTTACTTTACACAAACGAACGCAATTAATTTTTGTTTTTGTAATGTAACAGCTTTTGTTATTTCGCGCTTCGTTTGTTCGTTTGTTTTCTTACTTAGCAATCAATGTTATTTAGCATTTGTTTGTTTGTTTGTTAATTAAATACTTTGGATGGAAATGCGTCACGTAATAATAGTATTTGCATTCATTTTTTTTAGCTTTTTGTTTTGTTTCTCGTTTTTTTTTATCTGGTTTTTATTTCGCTTTACACATTATCATTAATTATCATTAATCAGATAAGGTATGAGTGACATTTTTGTTTAGTATAATATGCTTTACATTATTTGTTTGTGTGTCAAAAATTTTATTGCGATCGCTCTTCGATTATTATTTTGTTTGTTTTGCATTGTGTTTCTGCTCACCCGGTATATGGTCCAGCCATGTTTGTCTTCAATTAAACATATAGCAACAAGTCGTGTAAACTAATAATAATAACAATTATGATTACAACTATATAATAAAGTAGGCATTCAGTTTTTTTGTTTTTGTTCAATTCAATATATCAAATATTTTTGGAATTAATCATTCACGTAGTAAAATATTTCTTAAAGTCCTTCCTTTTTTTATAACCGCTAGATGGCGTTTCTAACTCATCCACCATCTTGTCCAAAGTCCAAATATCTTATTTCGAATTTTTTACTTGCTCGATTCGTTTTTTCTCTACAATTTTTTTGTTCACTAATTTAATTATTTTCATATTCAATTTCGCTGGTTTCACACTGATTGACAATTGATTATACATCATACATTGTTGTTACTTAAGTTATTTTACTTAAATGTTTAGAATTCATGGTTATAAAGACAAAAATTACGCTCAGCGTCATTAGATAGCGTACGAACTAAACATAACCTCAATTCTCGTATTCTAAAAATGTTTAAGCTTTTCATATCCAGATGGCGTGGTGTTCATTCAGTTGATCATAGAAACGACCAAAAATTCCAAACCGGTAAAATCAACGTAAGTAACGTAATGTGTTCTGTCATGATGTTGCCAACCAGCGTAATTATCTCACACTAATTAAAAATGCGAAACAAAACAAAACAAGCGTTTTTGTTGATGTTTTTTTGTTTTTTGCGCTCGACAAATTGCATCCGACAGTGCGCAATTCGTCGACAATATTAGTTTATTGTTCGTATTTGTTTGTTTGTTTGTTTAAATATCTCATTATCATCATTATATTAATTTATGATTATTTGTTGTATTTAGATTCAACCGTACGTGCCGATAAAAAATGTCACACATACTAAACTTACTATAGATAATATTGTACGAGGCATACAAAAAATTGTGTACAATTTGCAAATTTTTTTGTTTGTTTTATTTTACCCTTTCGCCCCTCCCCTAAATGCAGTCCATACAGCATGTGAAGATAGCTTGAATATAGCAATTGAAGAAAGCACCAATAATTTCATTATACGTTAGTCGACGTGAAGTGATAATAGTCAAATTTGTTTGTTTCGAATATTTGTTTGCTTTGTTAAATAATGCTCGCGTTTGTTTATTATTTAAAAGGTTTTTGAAATTGATTGTTCATTGATTGGGGCCCACTCTGATATTTTCGAAACATTTGTGTGTGGTGTTATTAGGTGTGGAACGCAATAGCTGGCCTGCAGTCTTTCGTAGAGTTCGTCAAACAATAAAAATGTCAGCGATTAAGGTTAGGAGGCACTTGGGAACTGTGCTCCAACTTGGCGCGCCATCTTTGCGTCAAGACTACAGGCTACAGACATCGCGTAATGGCCGGTTGTTGTTTTGTTTTTGTTTGTTTCAATTTGTTGACAAGTCAATGACAGTCGAAGACTAATTATTTTAGGAATTACGTTCGGAAATGAACTGTTTTACATCAACCAGCTTAAGTTTTGTCGCTCTAGATGTTCGGAGGCTCCACCTAGCGTGCGTTGGTGGGGCCGATCGCGCGGGCATTCTGGGATAATGCCAGTGCGATGCGGCCGGTAGATGGCGCGGTGCTGGGCGGAGTCTCGTACCTAGGCCACAATACGCACTGTTCATAAAACTATTATTATATAATTGATATATTACAGGTCTATACATATGTGCGATATTAATAGCAATATGAGCAGCAAAGCAGTTGATATTAGGATACCTTCTCCATCAAACTACTCAGCACAAACTTTGCATTCGGCGACGCGCAGACGAGACCGCGCATGTGCACGCCCACACTCTTAAGCTACTATGCCCGCCTCCTCGCTTGGATTCGATGCGCGTTGGCGGCGAGCGAGTGAGTGGGCGTGGTGCGCGGTGTCGCCGCCGCCGGCGTGGCCCGGATTGCGCGCGCACTGGTCAGCGCGCACTAGTCCGCGGCCGGGGAGGGGCGGGGCCGATCTCAGACATCTGCGGAGCGCGAACTAAGGCTGGGCGTGCGGCTGTGTAGCACCACCTTGTGCCCGTTCTTGATGACGAAGCCATCGCTCTCGACGAGCACTGCCGTTTGGCGGGCGCCGTCGCTACCACCCTCACTGCCGCTACCGTCGCCGCCCGCCTCCGGATCGTGGTGCCCGTCGGTCGGCTCGTCGCCGGCGTCGTCGTCGTCGGCGCCCTCGTCGGTATCGGTGGCGCCGCCGCCGCGCGTCCGCTTGTGCTTGCGCCACGCGTTCTGTATCAGCCGCGCGCAATACTCTTCGCGCTGCCGCCACAGCGTCGAGCTGACCGGCTCGTAGCCGACTTCGCCCGGCCGCGCGGCCACTTCGGCCAGCTCGCCCGTCTCCTCGATCGCGTTGCCCTTACGCGCAAAGAAGTCCTTTGTGAGGGCGTCGAGGATGTCGACACAAAACATTAGATCGCCCTTGCATATCGGAATGTCCATCGACACGATCTTGTATTTGTTGGGCTTGTGGATCTGCAGCGGTGGCTCCAGCACGTCGAGGAAGTCCGACAGCTGATCGTAACGGATGTACTGCGTGCCGTCCGGATCGAACTGCTGCCAGATCTCGTAGTACATGTCGTAGTCGTCGTCGGTGAGGCCCTCCTGCACGTCCTCGGTGGCCTGCGAGTAGTTCTCGAGGATGACGGCGATGTACATGTTGATGACGATCAGGAACGAAATTACCAGGTAGCTGAGCAAGAACGCAATGCCGATCGTCGCGTTCCCGCAATTACCCGTCTCGCCAATCTCGTTGTTTGGCTGCTTGCAGTCCTCCTCGTTGATGATACCATCCAGCACGCCATCCCAACCCGCCGACGTCGACATCTATTCAAAACCACCCATTAATACCCTCTCATCCGAAAATCAACGACAACAAAACAAAAATCCACCTCTCCCAACACAATCCCTTCATAAATCCTGTAACCTAACCTTCTAGTTCACATGGTACTTACTTGGAAAAGTAGAATCATACTCTGTCCGAACGTTTTGAAATTGTACACGTCATCAAGACCGCTCTTGTCTTTGACGTGCATAAAGAACGACATGCCGAAAATGGCAAAGATGAACATAACCAAGAACAGCAGCAGACAAATATTGAACAGTGCAGGCAGTGACATGGCCAGGGCAAACAGAAGCGTTCGAATGCCTTTCGCGCCCTTGACGAGCCGAAGCACTCGACCTACTTTCGCTACGCGAACGACTCGCAACAACGTGGGCGAGACAAAGTACTTTTCGATGAGGTCACTGAGGACCAAACCTGACAACACACAAAACGATATTAAATATCCACACAATGCAACAAACAATAACGAAGACACTCACTGAGAATAGATAATACGACGACCACCACGTCAAAGAGATTCCACGGCTCCGTGAAATAATGGTATCGCAACGCAAAAATTTTCATCAGGCACTCCGAGCTGAATATTACAATGAAAATTGTATTGAGGTAGTCTAAAACCATTGTGAAACCTTCCTTCTGCTGATAATGGTCCATTGTCATCGTCAACATGTTCAAACCGATGAACAACATGATGATCATGTCGAACTTTTGGTTTGTCACAATTTCGAACACGATCGCCTGAGGTCTCCACTACAAATATTACAAAATGAGCCAAACCCAACCGGGCAGTAACACAAACATACCTTTGGTCTAGGTGTGGCTTTCATCGGCTTCTTAGAACCCATCTTCTTCATAGCGTTGTAGTACTTTTTCTGATCTTCAGTCATGAACATCTCCAATGAACCACCCGCTTGCATTCACAAACAAAAACAATTATAAGCAACTTATCTCTACAAAACCACAAAAAATTTTGGTTATAGGAATACTCATCTTCTTTTTCTGTTCGTTAAAGTTATCAATAATGACACCAATAAACAGATTCAGTGTGAAAAACGACCCAAAGATGATGAAGAACACAAAGTACAGGTACATGTAGATGTTGGTTTCTCGAATCGGTTGTTTGAGAGCCTCTCTGGAATCGATGGCGTCGTTCATGATCTGGATCCATCCCTTGAAGGTGGCCACTTGGAAAAGGCATAGGTACGCCTTGCCCACATGGTCAAAGTTCATCGGGGAGTTCTCCCACGTGTAGTTTTCGGCGATACAAGCATTGTAATCGGGTATTATTTCAAAGCTAAGGGTGGTTTTGTTCTTGTCGACGCATTTGAAGTACTTGCCGGCAAACAGTTGCACCCCCATGATAGCGAAAATCAGCCAAAAGATCAAGCACACAAGCAACACGTTGAAGATAGACGGGATGGCTTGTACCAGAGCGTTTACGACCACCTGGGAGGAATATAAATCCTTGGTTAGTAAAATAACTACAAAAATATTCAATTAAGAACGGAAACAATAGAACACTTACTCTCATGCCCTGCATTCTAGACATAGCTCTTAAAGGTCTCAACGCTCTCAGCGTTCGCATGGTCTTAAACGCTTGAATACCACCAGCCCCGCAAAGCGACGCAATGAAATTGATTAAAGACACCATCACAATGACAAAATCCAACCAGCACCAAGCATTCGTAAAGTATTTTTGAAAACCCAGCGCCAACCACTTGATTAACATCTCAAAGAAGAAGATGACCGTAAATATCCTATCCATATAATACAAGATATCTTGTAGAATAGGACGATGTTGGAGATGCACGTCTTCCAAAGCCAACGCCAGACTACTCATCAAAATCATGGTAATCACAGCAGTTTCAAAGTATTTGTTCTCAATCAGTTCAAACGTCTTAAACCTGAGATTACCCCAGCCTTGCCAGAATGGGGAATCGTCATCACCAGCCAGAAACGGGAAATGTTTATAACAACCCTCCGGAAAACAATCGGCCGACTGTTCGATTAACTCATCGGTCGTCGCATCCACCACAATCAATTGCTCACCCAAAGGCCCCTGGCAATCACACTCTTCCTCCTCCACGTCCTCCTCAATACCCAACTCTTCCTTACTAGCATCACGCTTTTCTTCATGCTCATCCTGATCAATGGTATCAGCTGAACATCGATGGCTATCATCTTTGAAACGATGCTTATGACTACCGTACGATTTATTACTAATCTGATCATCATCTAGATGCCCGATATAAGTTCCATGATCTAGAATGGAATTCCCAATCTTGTTCTTGTTAATATTATTCTTCCCACGCTTCAGATTCGTATTCGAATCGCCGTGTATCGTAAACTCCATACCATCACCAATAGTCACCTCCAAACGATCTTTAGGACTTTTCTTGTCGCGAAACATGATACCGTCAGCGAGGATCTCATCACCAGATAGCTCAAGACCCCCATCTCTGGCATCTAAAAGACGTACACCAAAATCCAAGTTAATTCAACACCCTACCACGTTCTAGATAGATTCAAACACTCTTACTTAGTAATTACTTAGTAATATAGTTACAGTTACAGTTACATGAAATAAAAAGTATCTAATATCCGTTATACAGTTGGAATCTAGCCTGATAGTAACCAGTTTTACATGAGCTCGTCAAGCAGTTATGAGTTAAAGATCAATAAAACTAAGTCATGTCTCAATCTCCATCTTAAGTCAACCAACAACATACCACTACCCAAAATATACGATCGTATCACGAGTTATTTACAAGTATATAGATTACGAACCCTTCGTTTTGACAGTTAGAGGGTCTAACACTAGTCATCAATATACAAGTGTACAATATGGCTAAAGATACTGATTACGTTTACGACATGCTTTACATCAAAGTAGATAAGTGGTTACAAGGTTCGGGTAATCCCTAAACATATCGGTTGTTTTCTTTCCTAAGGAATCAATCTAGGCCTTTGATTAGAAATTATGGTTTCACTTGGTTGGTAACGAGTTTTGTTACAAATGATGTGATTTATTGAGATTCTAAATACAAGTGTTGTAATAATCTAAGTTACTGTGTGTATCAAATTTAGATCTGCGTTTGCTCAAAGCGGAAAGCTCAATGTCAATGATGTCAAACAAATCATATGAACAAGTCAGAGGTGTTAAGGTTTCTTTAGGTTGTAGGGAAGTTGTGGAGTTAAAAAGAACCAAATCCGTTGTATGTGTGGTGTGGAAACCATATTTTCATATCAATGATAATCAATGTCAAAGTAAGTAAATATACAGTGATGCGAGGAGGTCCATCTAGTCGAGTATAAAAGATCATATATATATCAACAGACTACTAAAGTAGTATCACTGTATATGAATAGGCAGATGGCACTTACGATGGTGGACCACTTCGCGTAATTTTGACCATGACGAGACCCAAGCATCTGAATTGATAACAAAAACATGTTTAATGAGGAGCATGTAGTCGGAATCATCATGAGGGTATTTGCAAAATGGGTAGGGGCCTAATGTTCCGGTAAAATTTCGATTCTGTACATGACGCAACTTTCGAATTTCGACAATTTTCGATCGGGGGATATCATTTCTGAGCAGCAAGCAAAACCAGCAAGCTATCAGATGTCTTTGTTTTGGATAAAAACCTTTGTTCCAACTGTCGGACGGTCCCTCACCTGACGGCTGGTCGGATATCTGATTGGTCAGCTTGAAGCGCAGCATCTTGAACATGTTGACGATGCTATTCTTTACCCACAGCTTGAAGCGTGAAATGCGATTGAACGCCTCGGCGATCTTGTTGGTGTCGTTGTCGGCCGCCGGCGCTGAGAGATTGGATGAACCGAAGTTGGACAAAAGCAAGGCCAAGAAAAGGTTAAGTACCTGCAAAATGAACAAGTTTGGTATGCTCAGCTCGTTCGTAAAAAACGGTTTTGTTTGATTACGTACCACAAGATTACCAATGACGACAGTCGCGAGAAAAAATGGAATGCACGACACATCGCCGACCAACATGCAGTCCCACATTGACTCGATCCATTCTCCACACAAGACGCGAAAGACAATCATAAACGAGTGCATGAAATCGGTAAAGTTCCATCGTGGTAAGTCATGATCCAAAAAGCGGTCCACATTATCTGTAAATGGTTCAAATACAGTTTGGACCAACCCAGGGGGGAGTTGTTAACCTTACCTATATAATTTTTACCAAACAATTGCATACCCATCACGGCGAAGATGAAGATGATAATACACAGCACGAAGGTTAAGTTACCCAACGCGCCCATAGTTCTACCCATGATGGATATCAATAAATTCAATGTGGGCCATGACTTGGCCAGTTTGAACACTCTCAGTAAACGGAAGGAACGCAACACCGACAATCCTTGCACACCCTCAAGACCCAACTCCAACAAGGACAAGGTCACGATGATAAAGTCAAAGATGTTCCAACCTTCCTGGAAATAATACTTGGGACTCATCGCGATCAGTTTCATTGTCGCTTCAATCATGAACGTTGCTGTAAAGAACTACACCCCAAACCATTAATAAACCCCCATTACCCTTTCAGAAACCATATATGAGTTTGGTTATTTAACTTACGTAATTGCCACTTTTTAAAGCCTTCTCAAGATCTTTATCCATGTCGTGATGGTCCAACGCCATGAACAGTGTATTTACAACAATACACAAGGTGATGAAGAGCTCGACGAATGGATCGAATACAATCAACGCCACATACTTTTGAATCTGCAGCCACAACCAACAACAATCCCACACGCAGAATATGTCGATGACTTTCATCAGCCATTCCATGAACTTCTCCTTGAACGTGGGCTCGTCTTCCTCTTCCTCGTCATTTGCTGAGAAATAATAAGTGGAAACTGTACGAAGAATTAGTAACGGTGAAGTTGACACACTCTTTTTTGGGGAAAGAGGTTTGTTTGCTTGTTTTCTACTGCTATTGACAATGCTGCAGTGGGGCAGTGGGTTTTTGTTGACCAATTTAAGGTGTTACTCAACCAAGTTGAGGTTAAGTCAGTGAGCGGTGATACTAGACACGGCTAGACATTCATCATTCATCGATTCAAGAAGAATCAATGAACAACTAAAATTGCTAGATATCAATTTAACCACCATCAAAGCTTTAAGGTTAAGTTAACCAAGGGTTTAGTTAAATTATCCAATCTGAACAAAGCAATTGAAGCTACTAAACTACTTAGCTACTAACATGGGCAGAGGATTGAAGGGTTATACTATTAGTGGTACATCCAAGGGTTTGACAGTTTGACACCAGGTTTGAACACCATCGTACTTGTCATTATGTGCAAATATACCAAGCGTTTGTGTATTGTTGGGTAAAACAAAATTTTGTTGGGTAAAATCCAAATTGTTCTCTTGTGTTATCTATATATGATCTACTTTGATTTAACAACCACATCATCAATGTGTCAAAGTGCAAATTGCTTGTAGGTGATTTTAATTAAGTGAAGTGAAGGATCATTATTTAATCAAGGGTCAGGTAAGACTTGAGTGTGTCTTGCAATTATATTCCGATGGTGTCGATATGAGACCAGGATTGAAAGATCTTTGAAGGAAGATTGTGATTGGTTGATTTATAGGAGGAAACGATGATTGTACAATTCTGATATGGTTATTGATGTTTCTTTGCTGACGGATGAGAGCACGAATCTTACCTCCGTGTTCGCCGTCGCCGCTTTGCCGACCAGCAGCTTGTTCGATGATGTCGTTTAGAACCATTACGTCTGAACAACACAAAACGTTAATTATATTCCAGAAACATCTAAAAAATAGCAAGCACACCTTTCATATCAACGATAGTCTGTTTTTGTCCGTTGTCGATGAATGGATTGTCTAAGTGCTTGAATTTTTCTTCGACCATAGCTCCGGTAGGTCCATCCTGTCATAGGATTTGAAATTTGAAATAAATTGTTAGCCTGGTGATAATTCTAAACTAAAAATCACTAACATAATCTCCTCGGTGCGCTTTGTGCGAGTATTCCACGATGTTATTCGGTGGATTCGGACCGTTGCGCATAGACCTCACCCTGAGCTGGCTCTCCTTCGTCATGGGCATCTTACCATTACCTCCGAAACCACCAAGAAGATCTCCGTGTGACGTGTAGGACATTCGGGACGCGTGTGATGTGTACGATGAATGTCGCGAGCCTAATTATATGTAAAGTTTTGTTTAAATCCTTGTTCTTGGTGTACCTGGGGATAGTTCCAATTACCTAAATTTGTGTAGTACATGGGCACTACCATAGCACCATTTTCCTCGCTCATCGGCGTCACAGCATTGGAGTCGTCCGCATAAGGCAGGTGTTCCTGGGCGTCGAGATAGGTGGATAACACTAGCGGTTTGCGATCGCCGCCGGGCGGTACCACCATGCGGCGATTGTTGCGAGTGAACTGATGCGAACCCCGCGAACCGCGCCGCAGATTGAACGGAGACCCAGGTAGACTGAGGCTCGTCTGAACGGGACATGGCATATGGTTACAAATTTGGCACACCAGATCTAGATCAGGTCTATAAAACGCTAGGGTTGTCGATGCTAAGTCTAAACGCTAGGTTCTACAATGTACCTGAATCTAGATCTAGTTCTAATTAATGGCTACTAGATCACTTTTAGTGTCTAGATACAATGATAGCAGAGAATTACTGATTGTTTTGATGAAATGCCATGTCGCGTGTGAGGGACTCAAGGTCTTAATATTAATGCTATTCTAGAATGGTGGTATTCATGCTTCTGGTACTAATCAGGAAAACTAGTGCTAGTGCTTTGAAAGGTAAAGGTATTAGAATCAGTTGTTGTCCGGACACTGGAAGTGTCTTGATCTCTGTTCGATCTGATTGTTTGAAATTTGCCTGAATCAATCCGATAAACTTGACCAGAAATGGTCAAGTTCTCGGATTGACTTCGTGTTCGCAACGACTGACTAAACTAATGATATAATTCAAAATTGAATTTGTTTGCTATTGAGGTTCGTTCAGAAAAATGTTAAAACTTGGTAAGAACGCAAAACGAGCACACGAGCTGTCAGGACACTTACAGTGCTGACTTTCCGCGTGTTGTTGGAATTGGTAGGAACTCTTCTTTGCTCACTCACGGAATCAAGTCCTTCCGATCTGATGCTCATCTTCTCTTTGTTGTTGTCATCGTGTCCCTTTTCCTGACCTACAAATAGTTCGTAGCTATGACAGGAGAATTCCGAGGGCGACTTTACGATATCTGTCCCACCTCCGTCTGGCGGCGGATGCGGTGAACCGGCGGCGCGAGCCGCAGCATGCGCCTCCGCTCGAGCAGCCTTCGCCAACGCTGCCTCTTCCGCTTCCTGCAACACACGGGAAACAGAACATCGCGCGCAACCACCCATTCAGTCACGATCACACAATAATCTTAAACATCTAGCTCTATAAATAGCTCCTTTCAGATGTTTGATTTTTAGGCACTCACCCTGATGGCTTCTTCTTCAGCGGCTTCCTCTTCCTCGGCTTTCTTCTGCAACTCATCGTAGGACATAGCTACAATGGCCAAGATCAAGTTAACCAGGTAGAAAGAACCGAGGAAAATGATAACGATGAAGAAGAGCATATGCCAGGGTCCGGCGGAGCGCAGTACTAGTTGGTAGAGATTCTCCCAGTAGTCCTGAGTCATCAGTCGGAAAGCTGACAGAAACGCCCAGCCAAATGAATCGAAGCTGGTGTACCCATAGTTGGGATTAGGGCCAAAGCCCTGCAGGCACGTGTATCCCGGTTTGCATGTTCTTTACAAAGACACCACAAAATTAACCTAAACCACTAACGTTACTACAAAGCCATACCCAGCACCAGATGAATTCCCACAAAGAGGTATCCCCAAATCGTCTGTATACCAATTTGCTGTCAAAAACAATCAACATTATACCCCAGCCTCTAAAATTGACCCAAGCAACATACTTTCATTCTGATGGTGTCGATCCCAATTCTCATGGGTTAGATTACCCCAGGATCCATCTTTGGGAAAATTCTTTACGCACTTTTGTGTCAGCACGCCCATGTAAATTTGTAAACCCATCAGCGCGAAAACGGAAAGCGAAAACATCGTTAAAATTATCACATCTCGGAGATTTTTTACAGATTCTATAACGGCCCCCACGATTGTTTTCAAACCTGATTGCAACAAAAACCACACAACCAACATTAGTAATCCGCTCAATCTGGTGCGGCTTTGAAGGTATACCTGGCACAATGGCAACTGTTTTTAGTGCACGAAGTACCCTAAAGGTTCTCAAGGCAGCGAGGTTTCCGAGGTCTATTCCCATTGTTACATAACTGTAACATCCAACCAATCATAGTCAACCACACAATTCTGTCAAGTCGGCCATTTTGTTTGCATCAAAATGTTAATAAACTCACAAACAAACAAAACAAATGATGTACAAACCACTCGATAAAGAAGAAAAACAAAAAAAACAAAAATACTAATTCTTAAGTAATTAAATGAAAAATTAATTAATGATTTACGCATCCAATGAATCAATGAGTTCACTAACCTCTAAATGAAGTCAATTTAACATATTTAACATTTATATATCATCAAATCATCAAAAGATTACGTATATCCACTAGTAAGAAATTTAGTTCAATTTTTGCTCACTGTTTGCACTAGTCTATAATAGGGGGCACTACTTTATAGGATTTTGCTTACACTCTGAATACAAATTCGTAATACACTGTTTACTACGGTACATTTTGACTAGTTTATAAGTAAGTATTTATATCTAAGACCAATTTGTTCAATTCAGTTAAATATGTCAACAAAACTCACTTGATTCGTTAACTTTCCAAACAGTTTGTAGGTTATATCACAATGACTGAACGCCTAGCTTAAATAGTTTGGGGGAACTTATTTCTCTCGGCGCTTATTTGTTGTTCGTAATGAATCAATATCTGATAAGGTCGTATGTAAGCTAAGTAAGCTAAATGTCACTACGCTACTCACGCTAAAGCTATGACTACGAAGTCGAGCCAGTTCCATGCATCTCTAAGGTAGGTGAATGGTTGAAGAATAAAACCTCTCGCCATCAGTTTCACGGCGGATTCAAACGTGTAGATGCCGGTGAAAATAACCCTACGACACAAAACGACACAATAAATAGTTTGGTTTTGAGGTTATGTGTTCAAATACTCACTCTGTCGACTCTACGGTGGGCGTTGTGGGCATAATCATAAGAATGCAGTTTGTAAGGATCGTGGTGATGATGAAAAGAGAGAACAGCGGATGTACAAGAATATAAATAGCTACCCGGCGAATAGGATTGAATGGATCGAGTATATAAAGAGCATTTGTCGCGCTAAATCTGAATATGTCTTTGCCTTTACTGATAACTACAAAAGTCTGTGGATAGAATCAACAATAACAGATTAGTGTTTTGTGGTATTTTAAGTTTTAGTTGTTTTTTACCCTCTGGTTACTATAAAAAGGGTCGATGTCCTCGAGTGGTGTGCTCGCGAGTTCCGGGGGGAAGCCGCCGTGTAGCCGGACCGGTAGTGGCACCCCCTGCTCCAACTGCTGGTCTGGCTGGGGGCCTTCATCTTCGTCGTCGTCGTCATACCGAATCTAAGCACACACGCATTTATTTTCACCACAAACCCCAACAGAACTAGCCACAATTTGTTCAAATGTTTAAAGGTTTTTAAGGTTAGAGTTAAAACATATTTTGTTTGTTCTTCCATTCTAATAAAAAATGTTTTAACTCACAACGCTACCAAAAAGCACCTCATGATTCACTTTAATCGATCAACCAAACTAAAAACAACTTTGACATGTTATTATTTGATGTTGTATTGATCGATCCAATGAATTATTTTCGAACATTTCAACAATGCATCATAAATCATAACATACAATCCAATAAATGCTAAAACGTCTATCCCCTTCACCATAATTTTAACCTTTAATTCAATATCGTCAACGTACATGATACATAAAATCATTTTGTAATTAATTTCATAAATAATTCAATCACCGTGTGTAATAATTTGTAATAAATTGTAACATTGTCTTTATATATACAAGGTGTATAGATGTACGTTGATTTTTGGCGTTTTAAATAAAAACTTTCGTAATTATATTGAAAATAAGTTGAGAAGTAAGCTTGTGTTGATTCATACGAATTTGGTTAGTTTTGTACACGCAAACTTTTTCTACGTAGAGATAATCATGCAGACGACATACAACGAACAATGCAGAATATTGACGATTATGTGCAGCGCTAACAACAATTAAAGCGGGCAGGACAAGCGATTGTTATGTACATTAATGTACAGTATTTATAGTTGATGCGTGTTCTCGGTGTTGGATTGTGTGTGGAAAGTGTGGAAAATCGATTTTTCCACAAGCACTGAAAGTAGCAATATTTGTTTGCTCTCTCAACGTGGCCTTATTGATTATATTTATTAACAAAAAAATATGTGAAAGTATTAAGTCATTGTTTAGTTTTGTGTATTTTGAATAATAAAAAAATTTGTTGAGCGACTACAGAAAAAAAACTACTACTCATTCGAAATTTTATAAATAACAATCTAACATTCATCAATTGAAATATAAACCTCTAAAGTCTATAAAATGTTAAGTTATTTTCACTTAAAAAAATATTGTTTAGTTATTTTTTTTTATAAAAAAAATTTTTTGATTAAAAAAAAACGTAATGTTTATTTTGTTTTTTTTTGGGTTTTTGAATTGTATGCATGCTAATTGTTTAATAATAATCTAAGAAGCAAGTGTCACGATCTGACGTTGATACAAACGAAAATAAAAATCTAGATTCAGTTCAGTTAAGACAAGATTATAGATAGAGAGAGAGTGAGAAGAGAGAAAGCTTACTTCTTTTTTCTTTTTCTTCCGTCCAAAACCGGTCTGCAATAAAGGTTTACATATTTAACATCGATAAGCACAACGAACAGCAGTAATGCGTAGTTAGGCATCACAAGATAAGATTTAAGATTAATAATAAAAATCATAATTAATTGATCTATAAACAGTTTAAAAATTTAATGTTGGATAAAATTACAGAAATTAAATTTTTGAACGTTTAGGTGTTGTTTGAAAATAATTTAATGTTTGAATGTTAATATTTATGTATGAAGTGGTATATTTATGGTCGTATAAATAAACATTAGAGAAATTGATTAGAAAAAGAATCAAAGAGTTGAAGAGTAAGAGAAAAGGATACAGAATGAATGAAATTACACAAAATGGTTCAATCACACGACACGAATTACCACACTTATCAAGAGTACACGATTTACGATACGATAGATACATATACATAAGATACGAGATACGAGTATATATTCGCATGCAGATATATATATTTAATATTTATATATGTATATGTCTCAGGCACGGTTTTAGGTTAGACAGATATTTATGTATATATAAGATGATGATGTTTTTTTTATAGATTAGTAAATGATAAGTAAAGAAACAAATTAATTATTTACATTACTTTTTTTTTCGTTATTTTTAAGTTTAAAATCAAGGCGGTGGTGAAGGCGCCGGGCGTACAGAGTAAAATGCGAAGTTGGATTCATTTCAAGGCTAAAACTCAAGGAAATGCACGCGTATCCTTGATTTTTACATTATAAAATGTTTAAATAAACGAAAATCACAAAATTAAGGATGTTTTTTAAAAAATATTTTTTTTGATTTTTTTTAAAAATTTACAAAAAATATATAATTTTATTTTTTATCCTAAATTTTATTAATTTCTTACTAAAAGTTCAATCGGCATGAGCAGCATTTATTTAAACTAGTTTGACTGTGTTTTGGGTAGAATTTTTTGTTATTTAGTGAGTAGCCCGGCGCCTCCACCATGAACATTTTATCTAAAAATAGTCTCTGTTTAGTTGTCCGAATTAGAATTCTTGATTGATTCTACGATTATTGATTGATATTTTGACCAATACTATTACAAATTTTATTAATTATTAATTTTTTTTTTAATTTTTTTAAATTTTGCATTTTTTGTGGCAATGAAAATGATAATTATGTTGATGGTAAAGTTGATGATAACATGTATAGCAACAAAGTTGGTTGATTGGATCATACCTCTCCTTCAGCTCTCTTCTTTTCGAGCTCCTTCTGTTTGGCATCTTCGTCGGCGATTCGCGTTTCGATGGCCGAAAGCGACTCGCGCGTAAATGGACGGAATAGACTACGTTCCTCCTCAGAGAATGAATCAGAGACGTCGGACATGTCTCCTCGCGCCTAGGCCCCCACGATACCCTAAAACAAACACAATAAATTAATAAGTTTTTCAGTAAAATTAAATTAAAATATTATAAATTTGAATGATTTGTGTGTTTTTTATTGTTTTTCTTTAGTTTTTAATTGTAGCGCATGTTTGCGCTATTACGCATGCGCAGTGTAACCAAGTCAGTTACCTCTATCACCCCCATGTTGCGTGTGAAGTAATAATAATCGTTGGTTTGTAGAAAATATGAATACAACAGAAAACTTTGGAACTTTTCTCACACCGGAAAACATGCAAATAAAACCCGAGCGTGTTTCTTGAAACCTCTAACCATCGAATTACGAGCTGTGGGGTTGAAACCACAAACAAGAAAATGTGAGTCTCAATCAAAAAATGTCTAATTTATAGCGTGCGTTGACTTTACACGTATTTCACTGCAATGCGCAATACATAACTTAACAAATAAAAAAAAATCAATCATCCAATTTATACGGGTATCATTTTGTTATTAAATTAATCGACCCCTTAATTTTTTTTATCAACAAAACAATCAATAAATGTATTAATTTATCATCAAAATCAACAAAAACAACTCTAACTTTGTCAACATTATTAATATTAATTAAACCGGTTTCTATTTCCTGTCTTTATTGACTTAACATTTTAATTAATTAATATGATTAATCCAGTTTAAGAAAGCGACATACAAACAACACGCAACCTAATATACACAATACACTTATGTTGTGTATGTTGGGTTGCGTGTATTTTACATTTTATTTGTCTGGATATTTAAACATATACAATCAAATAAAAAAAAACTTGTGTTTGTTGCGACTAAACGTCAAAGTCATCCCTTTGGGCTTGAGGTTGTGGAGGCGGCAACGGCTGCGGCCTGCAGAAGTTCGAAAACGAGCACACGGCCTCATTGCGAGTATGAGTAAAAGTGTAAGTTTGATGTGTTCGGATGTAAGTGTGCGAGTGTGCGCGCGGGGCGGCAATGGCGTTGTTGGAGAGGCGGCGGGGCTCTCTCTGGCGAAAAGGGATCGATATGTATGCCACGGCACGACGACGCGCTCCTCCGGCATGCGGACGTAAAAATAGGACAAGAATTTCATGTTAGTCAAATGAATTGACTTTACTTTATATTTAACCTATTTGACGACCGACCGAACGAAACCGAACCACGCCAAGCAACGAATATCGATAGGCCGACACAGACACTGCATAACCTAACCTAAAGTATATTGTCAGAATGTTTTGTAAATCAACATAACCTTAAACGCGATGTAAACCCGGCGCCTCCACACTATGTCATTTTTGTGTCCAAAACTATCTACTTATTTTTTTATTAAAAAAACGCACGTTAATGTGATAACTATATTTGAGTGTGTTTAGAGTACTAAGCCAAAAAAGTACCAAAGTCGAAAAATGCGGTGCGGTGCCGCCTTTGGCCGCGAATCAATAATGTTTGTACGAAGTAGTGTGTATACACCACTTCGATAGTTTGTGAGCGTTTTGGTGCAACCACCAAACGCGGAACATAGTGTGGAATAATGTGGTGAGGCGAATGGAAATCATGCATCAAAAACACCCTCGTGCAGTGTCGTGTGTGCACACAGGGTCGACGTAATCGGACACGAAACCGAAATGTTTGAAAACTCAACGACAACGTGTCGTGTCGCACACATTGCGCTTTTAATTTTTTTTTGTTGGCCAAGAAAATTAATGTTCTAACTATACATTATAACATTATAATAAAATATGTTATCGACAATACAAACAACTTAATTTATATTATTATGACGTTAATTTACGTTTTTAATAAAAAAAAAAACAAAAAAAGTTTTTGGTTTATTTTGGGTTTAAATTTTTAAATAAAAAATTTAAGAAAAATTATATATTAACTTTGTAAAGTAAGTAGTTTAATTTGAATGTTGGGTGTAAATGTAATAAGGGTTAATATGACGGTATCAAAACTAATTATCTATGAATTGTTAATTGGATGTTCGCAATCAACCGAAATTGTGCACTCAATCCGGAAATCTCAACTAATAGGTCAACTTGGATGTGTGTGATGTTTATCCTCAATAAACACTAAACCAGTCATATCCGTTTACTAGTAAACAATAAAATATTAAACCGGAAAACCGGAAATTACCCAACATTTTATGTTTTGTTTATATTTTTTGTTTTTTTGTGTGTTGTAAGCATTATTAAAAGAAATTAAAGATTTAGATGAAAAACCGGAAAAGTTAAAAACCGGAAATGAACAATTACCAAACCGGAAAATTACTTTTTTTTTTTTAAAGTTGTAAATTTTTTTTTTGTTTTATTTTCTCAATAACCAATCTTTTTGTGGTGAACGTCAATAAAAGAAATAATAAAGAATCTGGCCCGGAAAAAAAGAAGTCAATTTTTAGGCAGTAAGTAGTAAGAATATACCGTCGACAGTCAACGCCCGACACACGATTGCGTTGCGCAGCGCAAACAGAAGAAGAATATGAATGGGCAAACACCTTGGAAGAGGCCGGAGTGGAGTCGAGTTGAGTCGGGAAAATCGGGAAAATCGATCCGAGCGCTGGCGCGTTTCCTACACGTTCTAGGATTTTCTCGCCGCCAGCAGCTTGTGGCAAGGACTGAACGACGAACGTCGATGAAACTCGATCGCGAATTCGAGATGCTCTCGATTCACGGTAACTCGACGCGGCCGGAAAAGTTACACAAGCCGATGATGATAAACAAAACAGAAAGCGCGCCGCCACCAACGGAAAATATGATCAGAAATCGAAAGTGTTGTAAAAACACACAATTTTATTTTTGTTTTTAGTTTAATTTAAATTTACTATTATTATTTGTTATAAAACCCTTAAACATTTCCCTAATATCACATTACCTGACGTTTGTTTTCGTTAGGGGGCGGCTAGTTGAGGGGTTTAATTAAATTGCGCGCGAAAGAACTGTCCTTGCATTAGCATATCAGGTTCGTGTCGTATCGCGCGCGCAAAATGTCGCTAATGACGATGGCCAGCAATGCGTGCTTTCGCCGTCAAGAGCGTCGTATTATGTTTCCCGCTCGTGGTGGAGTACCACCAAGCCGGCGTCGATGAGCCGCGTGTCACTTTGCGCGCCACACCACATTAATCAACTAAAAGTGCTTCGCAATTTAACTAGCTGAATTTAATCATGGCTCAATCTTCACGGCCGACCGCCACCCGCAGTAGCAACCATTATGCAGTCATTTTCAACCCGCAATAAAGAAATCAATTTTTAAAATTTCCACCAAAAATATTTACATTATAAACAAAAAAATTTTTTGGGGGGAAAAAATTATTTTTGTAATTTTGAGTATTTGTTGCTTGTTTTTCTGAGAATTAGATGAAGGGGGTGCTTGGTGTTATTAATTCAGTATCATTAGTTAAAAGCTTTGTATTGTATGATGATACATGTGAGGGAAAACAGTGAGACGGCATGGCAAAAGGTGAGCATATCGGTTTATCCCGGAATCCGGGATTAGCGTCGTAGGAGCCGAAAATTCCAGGAACCGTGACTCGCCGTCGCCGCCCCGCCTTTGCTTCGTAGCAGCCAAAGTTGAGTCACATGATATGATGCACGCGCGGCGTCGCTCGTTTTATGGTTCACTCGCCGAGAAAGCATTTGCGCATATTTTCCCGCTTTTCCTTCTCGCTTCGTTTCAAGTCCTTGCTGTTTTCATTTCGTAAGTACCGAAAAGAAGAAGCGCTTCAAGTGGATGTAAAGTATGAAGAAGTTGAAATAAACAAATTTATGGTTTGAAGACTTTATGAGTTTAAAATATTGAAAAACAAAAAAAAAAGTATCATTTTTTTAGAAATTTTGATAATTAACGTTTTTTCGGATTAGTTTTTATCGGGTACGTAAATTATGTGATTAATTTAACATTTCTACAAAATATAACACATTTACACATTGCAACACCTTAATAATCGATAAAGAAAACATTAGCAAAGAAATTTCCAAGAAACAAAACAAAAATAGCAAAAAGCAAAGAAAAAACGTAGAGAAAAAGTTTGCGTACAGTAGCAAAACGATCTTTATCGTGTCGTTTGCAATATGACATGAGAAGCAAAGCACAAGTTACATAAAACCTACAAGATTAGGTTCATTCAAGTTCAAGCAAGAAATTGTCTGGACGTTGACTGCAAAATCAACAAAAAGTTCAAAAAACAATACCATAATACTAATCACTACTTGTAAACATTATTACTGATTAATAAAAATTAATATTAATATCTTTTCCTTAAAATTTAAACAAAAATAGAAAAAAAAAATTTTAAAATTTAAAAAAAAATTATGAATGACCGGCGCCTCCACTGTATGTACTTCATGTAAAATAAAAACTTATTTTAAGGAAAATATTTATGAAATGTATATTATAAAAATCTTATTACCCGGCATTATTAAAAATTATTATAGTTAAGTACTGATTTATTGTCTGATTTGTAAATTTTGCATTAAAATCAATTTTACATAAAGTTTGAAACTTTAACTAAAACTATAACCATGTCTGTAAATAATTCACCGCCGCATAACAAGACAAAATCAATATTTTAAAGAGACTGAAAACTGGAAAATAAACGATTCCGGAAAAAGCAAACTTGTGCACACGCGACATACAAATATTAGATATGCTTTGGACATGATTTTGACACAAAACGGACACGAATCGGACACGAAGCACAAACTTCTAAATGTCGTGCATAATTATGAATCTAATATTTATCAAAATGTAAAAAATATGTTTTTAAAACATGTGACTTAATATTTCACAATTTTTGGTTATTTAGTTTTGAGGTTACAGGAATTACCAGGCGCCTCCACTCTATCATCTTAATGTTAAAAAAGTAAAAAATTTTTTACCAAATTTTGTTTTACAAAAATTTAACAAACCGGAAGTTTGTAATGTAAAATTTTTAGATTTTTCCGGTTTTGTAATGTTTACTTTTTACAATGCGAAAAAAGTCCATCTAGTAGTTTTTATCGATTGCGACTTTTCTTTCGTCAAAAACGCCCCGGAAAACCAAGGAAACATTTTCCGCATTGTTCCGCAAGGTTAACACAACTTATCCTTTAGCTCCTGCTACAATTTACTCAAATGTTTAACGTAAATTCTAACCTAAATCAAATTGGTATGCTTATAACCTTAAATATATTACATAACCTCAAATTTATTGCCGAACAATAAAAGTATAAGTTAATAGTTTTTTTTTTTGAAATTAGCTACAAAATAAAAATGCGATTATAATATAATGTTAGAATTAATAGTTTTCTGTGACGATGTGACATGATTGGTTACCGGTTCCATGTTACCAGCTACCAGTTACGAGTTACCAGAGTTAGTGGTTAGTTTGGTCGAAATGCATGAATATTATATTCGTCCTCGATTGCAGGGCTGTACGTTTGAGTGTATTTTTCCGTGTGTTGGTAATTGCACGCCATTAAAATCGGATCGATTTCATGAGCAGTATTTCCGCATAATGGTGATAAGAATTTGTAACGCGTCACTAAAAACATTTGGTGTTTAACATTAGAAGAAATTTTTGTTGGAGGAAATAGGAAGAAATTTTAGGGGAGGTTTTTTTAGGGGTTGGTTTTAGGGGTAGTTTTTTTTTGGAAGGTAATATATGTATGTGATAGTTGTGTTTAGTTGTAACTATTATTTAAAAAACTTGATGTGATCCAGGACGAAATGATCGCTGGCGGTCGTGCGGCGAGAGTCACCCCCTATGCGACAGAACAAATCGATAACAAGGAATGACCCACAAACTGCGCTCTCTGCGCTCTCTCTCCGCGTATCACAAACTTCAAAGCCACACACTAGCACACGATGTTTAGCGCCAACGAAAAAAAAACTGTTTGTCACCTCGTTTTGTCTGAAAATTTGTTGCGTTCGATGTCGGGGGTACTTACATCAACTTTCTTTGTTATGAATGTATGTCCTTGAAAAATCATGTGGGATATTAGTCTTCATTTATTGCTAGTTGTCGTGTGCACAACGTCGTCGCAGAATACTAGGGCAGCGCATGCCGTCTTCGGCGGGGTACACACTCGCGTTGCTTGCCGTCGCGGTCGCGCTCCGGGGGCATGACGGTGACAACGACCAAACGAGACCACCACCACACACACACAACAACAACACACGCACGCACACGATTGTGGGGGGCTAATCGCGACGCGCCACCGTGTAGATTATAATCAGGCCCGCGCCCCCGGCGACGGGATGATGACGACGAGGACAACGACGACGAGGCCTCGCAGTGCCGAGGATGGTGCGATCGCCATTTTCCCTCTCAGACTGCAACGACTTCCATCTTGGCGCAGCGCGTACGCCGGGGCCGCGCGGTGTGTGTCAGAATCGCCGCCGAGTGCGCCACCACCGGGGGCCAACCGCTAGCGACTCGATCGAGAAACGGAGAGAGGGGGTCGGTTGGTTCGGCACGTAGCGGTGTGTGTTGGTTCTTTGGTTCTTAACGGCGGCGCCACTGGATTTTATCAATTATGCAGACACATGCTACGCAACTGCACCAAACCGAAAAAAACCACACAACCCTTAATTGTTACGCGTAACATTTATGGTGGAAATTCCTTAATTATTATTAATCCTCAGCGGTTGTCTTAAGAAACAATTGATAATCACTACAACACACTTTAATCCTAACACGCACACAGATACCCTATGCGTCAATTTTTAGGGGGTAGGATTCCCCGATCTCAGGCACCCGTCGCCGTCACACACCGCCACTTTTGAAGTTACTAGTCCGAATGGTAAGACCGGCCACGCATGCGCTCGGTGCGCTGATCAGGGACGAGGCGCGGCGCCGACGCATTGCCGCCCCCCGTACGTGACGTCATCACACGAAGCGCGTTCCGTAATGTTGCGGAAAACGTCGCCATGGCTACGCGCGAAACACGAACACCACCATTGAATGTTACGACACGCGCTCACGTAACTTTACCCTCACCAGCCAACTCCCCAAAAGATCAATACTACCCCCTAAACACCAAAACCAGAAACCTAGACTACCCCAAGCACATTTACAACGCATTTAGTTCATAAACTCAAACACAGATGGCCATACTTTCACTAAAACCACAAAAACAAAACTAAATTCAAGGTTGTATCGTTTTCAACACGTGTATTGCATGTATAGTTAATAACCTCCCCCCTAACCCGCAAATAACTTTCATCCCTTGCAACCCTTAACAAGTTTATGCTCTTAAGTTTTATTGAACCAATTTATTTTTAATTTGTTTAACAAATTTCTATGCCAAATAAATAATTTTTTCATCAACGTGTCATCACATCATATATCTCATTAATTCAACGTCATATTCTTTTTACATTTTAAAATTTCCCTGGCGAGTTGAAAGGTGAAAGGGAAAAAGGGGAAGATTCAGTGACATTTTGTTTGATATTTTGTTTAGCGTTAACTTGACGTGTTTTACATATTATATATTTGATTATTGATTAATTTAAACGTTAACATCCAGTTAACATTATCGATGTTTGTTGTTGTCGGGACGATTGTGTTTCGTGTCTTTTCTCTTCACCCCCGCTCCACACTTGCCACTTTCGGTAGAAGTAGGAGTCGTCCACGTCGTCGTGACCTCGTTCTACATTCATATTTTTATCGTATTTTTCGTGTCTTGGCCACCGCGCATTAATTATTAAACGATTCATATCTGACAATTATACAGTTTGATCAGAAATTATTTAAAACAAATTAAAATTTCGAAATGTCATCGCAATTAAATGCAATTTGGGTTGCCTATATTTTTTTCATTAAAAAATAACAAGAAAAATTGTGTTAGTTTTGACGCACTGTATAAATTATTTTTTCACTTAATATTTATTATCATTTTTTTTATCGGAAAGACACAAATTGACAATGTTATTAATTTTTTTGTGTGGTTTTTAATTTTGCCCCTGAAGGACTATGAATACTTAGTCCTTTATTTATGATGACAGTTAAAAAAATGTTGTTACCTTTGACATTAACATTACGTTTCTATATAATTTATTAGAGTAAACCGTCAAATTGATCATAGAAAAGTTGTAAAAATGTTATGGTTACTTTTACAGTAGGCGAGCTTAACAAGTTATGTTTGTGGGCGTGTTTTCGGCAAACGGGTGCGCTGATTGGCCCGCGTGTGTTAGCCACGCCTACCGCCTTGTAACCACTTACAGCGCTCCAAACGCAATGAGTACAAGCAAGACAGATGTTTCTCCCGCTAAAATTAGATTCAGTAGTTTAATACATTCGCTATATTTTACCCAAACAATTAATTAAAAAGTAAAGAAATTCAAATAAAAAATCATTAAAGCGAACATGAACAAACCCAAACATAAAATCGAGCAATAAAAAACTTTTAAAAGCTTTCCCACGTCTTTGTTCCTGAATTGTTGAACTGGTCCTTGCGTTTCTTTAACCTTTCGAGCAATAAATCGGAAAGCCAGCATTTGAGGGTGACACTTTTAACGGGGTGCATTGAAGCATGAGCATGAGTCCGCAGTGTCCACAAAAGTCCAAGAATCTTATTTCCTGATTCAACCATTTCAAACTGAAACTGACGAAAAACGTCCACAAAGTGTAAGAAGTGAAACGAATCCGCTACTTTAAAGAGCATTTAAGGCTCAACGACATGATAAGTTGGCTACATTCAACAACAACCATCCACCATGTTGTGTGTATGTCCAAAGCCATCTCGTTACTTGTGTCGCGCTTTGGTATTCACTAGGTCTAGAGAGTGATAAATAGGTTGTGTTTTTACCCTTTGCGGTCGGTTTTCCGCCGATATAAACATTCCATTTGCCTAATTAATTCGAAGCGAGTCGAGCACTAGAACTAGTCGATTCGCCGCCGACCGCCGATGCTCATGACCGCACCGAGGAGAGGGTTTGAGGGGAATGGTTGGTTGGGAATGGATGCCATTTATTCAGTCGACCAAGACGAACGATTCAATTGGAATACCGCGTTTATAATTAGAACGTTTTCCTTCTGCTGGGATTCGAAGCGATTAGGAATGGAATGACTTAATCTAACCTCAAATATGTTAATTTGGATAAAAATTAAAAATTGTTTGGTTGTACCTTTAGGTATCTATTGACCTAAATTAATGTTTAAAACGAAAAAGTTGATTATCTTAAATTTTTTCGCGTAGAATACCTGAGGAAAACTTGTAATCTAAGATTTTCCATGAATAGAAAATTTTTCATGAATACCGTTATGATATTATCTCCCTGTTGAATCGTTACCACTCGAACAAGCACAAAGCTACGAGTTTTAAGCGTTTTAAAGAAAATTATTCCTTTGATCCTCCATACTACGCTCCTATTGGTCGTGCACTGCGCGTTGATTGGTGCAGAACTTAGCCCCGCCTTCTATTTGTGACGCCCACAGCGCGGCAATACAATCCTGAATTAAATCTCAAAAGTCTACGATATTATCTGAATATAATTTATTTTTATATTTTATATTCCGTTTTTGCACTTTTGGGGTTTTGGGTTTCAGGGTTCAAGAAAAAATCACAAATTAACGCGTTTTGTTCGTTTTTTCATCCGTTTCAGCGTTTTTTGTGGTTGCTTTCTTCATTATAAGTCCTTCTCTGATTAAGTGAATTATTATGGTGGTTGAAGACGTTTGGCCATTAGCAAATCCGATTTGGTGGGTTCCGGAAACCGAATCCATTAAGGTTGGACAGTTTTCAGACAGATCTCTGAAGTAGAGTACATTAACATTAAGAATCTCAGAATTAAGAACAATGCCAAAAAAAGGAACACAAACAAAGAATCACAACCCCAAGTGTAACATCTTAACATCAGAAGAATTAATACTAAAAAAAAGTTGTTGTTCTTAAGATAGACAAAAAAACAATAACGAAAGGATGCGCTGAATCGATGTGCATGCTGTGCGTGCTGCCGGTGCCGGTGATCGCATGTCAATATTTATTCGAATCGTGCCGGCTGAAGATCGATGTGGGGCGGGCGCATTGCCGGCGACGGCGCACGCGGCCCGCCCCGCCACCATTGCTCTGTGCCGGCGGCGGCGGCGTCGCGGCGTCCGCGTGCGCTAGTATGTTGCGAGCGTCGCTCACGGCCGCATCCAGCACTTATTCGGCCGACGTCGCCGCCGCCGTCGTCGCCGCCAACAAACACACCGTGTCGCGTTCATACACCAAACCGGTTTTACCGTTCCACTCTAAACACCACCGGTGTTTGTTATTGTCGTTGCGGTTGCCCACCATCGGTTTCTAACGTTTTTCCAGCGTCAAAGTTTCTTGGTTATGTACGCGGTTGTGGTGCCTCCATTAAAAACCTTACCGAGTGCGTTCCAGTGCAGGCTCGGCATCCGCTAGTCTCAACAATGTGCGGAGGTAAAGATAAACACAACATAACCTCACAATACATATCCGTAAAAACATTTGGAAGAAAGCTTGTTTCTGGTGTCAATGACATGCGTAAACAAAGTCATAAAAATAAACAAAACACATAAAAACAAACGCGTGGTTATGTTAATCGTTAATGTAAGGCCTTTACGACCTTCATTATCACTTTCTCGCTGTTGAAAACCAAGATTTATCTTAATATCTTTTGTATTCTGTATGCTACGCACCAAAAAAACATCAGTGTGTGTTGTGCCAAGAACGCATTATTCTAATTTGCATGAAAAATGCATGAGCTTTACGTCCAGCCAGCGACTTGAACCACGACTTCTAATGTCCTAGCAACCCTTAAAGTTCTCACAAGACTTCAAAGCTCTAACAAAAAAACAAAATCTTTAGTTTTTTTATTGTTTCCACAAAAATAAATGCAATGACTAATGAGGATGTATGTGGTAACCAAATTTATGCGTTTGGTAATGACACACGTTTGATGTAGTGCGCGCTTTTAGTGGTTCTAAAAGGGGGCGGTGGCTCTCAGCGCCGGCAACGACGCTGACGCTGCCGTCGCCGGCGGTTATAATTGCATACGCTGCGTATGCTTCCCATCATCGTCGTCCCGCATTCAGGTGGTCTTCCATTGTTCACATACTTACAATATCTGCGTGCCCATTTCCTCACGACTCTCCTAAACTGCGGAACAAGTTTACTGCGTTAAGAATAGATTAGCCGCAACCTGCACAATGTGCAAATCTGCAAATGAGGTAGGCACCTTCAACCTTTCATCCCTTCCAACGTCAACGCAAACTTGAGACTGAAACTGAGGAGTGATGAGGGTTTAAATTTTGATTAGCTCCTTAACACACCACACATAACCTCACACTACACTCATAACCTCAATGTTTCACAATGTTTCAATACGTCACAAGCGAGTCACAAACTGAACGTGAAACTGAAGATTGATTATAATAGTTCCTAAGAGTTTAAATTACAAAATACAAAATTTGGTTGAGCCATCTCGGCGTTAGTTTGATCAATCTGAAAGCTCTGTGGGGACTTTGATTGACAGTTCACTTACTTCTGTTTGCACCCGTTTGCACCTTTTACGTTATTTTTAGCTTTTACTTTAAAGACTTCTTGCTGTGATCGTTTGTATCTTAATGCGGTTTATATTTATATATTCTGGAAATAACCTTAATGCATGTTTGGAGCTGATAGGCGTGCGTTGAGGTTATGAGTGTAATGGACGTAATATCAAGTCAATTATCGGCAAACCGAGCAGAAACGCTATCAGCAGTCGCAAATATCTAGTTATCTGGTCACTGGGCAAACAGCTTTGCCAATTAGCAACGCAAACAGTTCTTAATAATGAAATTTTGTACCTTAATGAATATCGAACCAGTTTTGGTACCAATTTAACCTCAAATTCCCCGAAAGTTGTAATTTTATAAGTTTGTAATCATTGTTCATCATCTGATAAGAAACCATGCTGCGTGGTGAAAGAGGAAAAAAAGGTATAAAGCAATTTGTGAAAAACATCTGTACACCATGTTTAGATTCCTGTTGGCAATCATGGCAGATGGCTGGCGTTGCGCTGATGGTCGATTTCGCTGACGCTGATGTCGCCCGATTCTGATGGCGGTTGTAATGTGCCTGGCTTGCGTAATACAACCCCAATCTTTTCTATCTTACCCTTAATACACGCACATAACATCGTAAAATAGAAATTTTTAGTTTGCTAGATAAATCAATCGAAATCTGATTGAAATATTCTCGTTCGTTTTTGTAACAAAGTTTTGTCATTTGCGTCATTTTGCGCCGCCCAGCTCATATCATCATAATCATTCCTCATTCAGTTAACTCTCGTCTCAACCCCTTATATTGTATGAGAAACGTTCTGTCCGGTGTCAGCCATTATTATTCGCCATCAAGCGATAAAAAGCTGTGCTTCTTGGTTCAAGTTAGCTGCTGCGGTTGTAATACGCAATTGTTCGCGCAAAGTTCGAATTAAGCTCGAGAGAATTTAGTTTTTGCTCGCTTCGGTGAAGCGCTCCAGATCCAAATCGGAGATATGACTCCAGCACGCCCGGAAAACAGAAAACGGAAAACCGACGTTTGGCGTTATTTGCTTGGCTGGTTCTTAATGAGAGCGAGTTGAACACACAAAGTTGAAAATTGTAAGAATCGAAAATTAGAAGAATGAAAATGAAGCTTTCGACTTAGACTTATACACAAAGATAAAACAAAGAGTTTCCACAGAAACAGAAAACAAAACCAGGAAATTATTAACAATATTATTCCACTACAAGCTTCACTGCGCAATATGTTAATTTGTAACGACAAAAGTATTTATTTCACCTAACCTAACTTTTAAACTTTTTAATAGTAATTTTGTAGAAATTGACGTAAATGTTAAAAGTTTTTTACTAATCATCACTATTTTTACAAAGTTTATCACTCCCCCCGGACAATTAATATTGTAAAAAACAGGCGCGGTGTAAAACCGCCGACTGCCGCCGCTAGGGGGTCGTAAAACTATAGAGAAAAAAAGGACGCAGCCCTATTAACGTGCACTGTGGCGCGCAATCGCACGTGCTGAAACATGAGTGAAATGTAGACACGTACAAGCAAAGAAATTTGTTATGCGCTTAATGCCTCAAAGTTTATAGACACTTGTGGTTTATGACGTTATTGTTATAGTTACAACCGTTATTATTTTACTTTTTTGTGGTTTTGTGGTTTTGTGGTTTTGTGGTTATGCGATTTTGAGGTTGAAGTTCATATTACGTTCAATGACGCCACGCAAGAGGGCGCTGAACACACTCAACGTCATTTTGAGTACTGGATAACCTCAAAATGAGGTTGAAAGTTTAAAGTTGGTAATCGATTGTACTCGGAGCAATTTTGAAAGATAAATGTGAAAACAATGCAAATTTAAGAAGACTGGCACAGGCTGATACAATCATTTAACCTGGTTGCATACAAATGCAACAGTAAAATAATTTCTAACCTAAATTTCGTAATTTAACCTCTTTATTGTTGTAAATTCACATCACAAAAGTTATTGTTGCGTTTGTGCAAAAAGATAATGCATAATGAATGAAATTTGCATTAAAAAGAAAGCGTACACCGCGCCACCTATACATCAACCTATCTGTGTGGGCATAGATGGCGACACTAAGTTATAAAACGCATGCGGCATAAATGTTTCTATCTTGTTTTGCATTGCATTAGCATACTTTTCGCATCAGACTTAAAGTTCTTTACCCTTTCGCGCTCGTTTGTGTGTCGTCTTGCTGGCGCGCGCGCGAAATTAATATTATTGTCTTTTGTACCCCGGTACGCTCGTATGAATTTGTAACGATGGATGAGACAACGCGGGAAACGAGCGAAAGCCATAAAGCTTCGTGTGCGCTTCGTGCAAAACACCCTCAGGAACTAAAAGTCTAATCTAGCATCTAGATTCTGGCCGGGCTAGTCGCTTGAATTCTACTACACTAGGTGGAACCCACCCCCTCGTGTTTAGAACCGACACACCAACAAACACGAAAACCCTAGCTTTTGTTTCGATTTATGATCTGCGCCATTTTGTCGCAACATTTGTTATTTACAAAAAAAAAATAAACAAACCCCCAAAAAATACAAGGGTTGTTTTTTCAACCCTTAAATATTTTAGGGTTGAAAAATGTGTTTTTTTTAATTTCTTTGACTTTTGATTGAAGCACCAGGGGACGAGTTTTTGCTAAAATTAGATCTCTGTGTGTCCGATGTTCGCACACAGTTTTAGTCACGTGGACTTGTATGCAAAGCGTATTGATTACGCGAAGGAGAAAACTCTTTTAGAGTTAAAATTCGAAATTTCCTTTGTTGACCAACATCAACGACAAACGCCCGGAAATTTAATAAGCAAAAAACTTTTTATTTTTTTTAATCAAAAAATCGTTTAAGTTTAACTTTTAACTTAACTTAACCTCAATTTTGTTCTATTAAAAACGAAAAATATTACAATTAAAAAATGAAAACAAAAAAAACGGTTACAAAATAGTAATTGACAGTTGTGACTCGCGTCCGGTGACCGGCAACGCCCGTTGTTTCGAGTAAATATCAATTAAAAGTCAATTAAAACTCGCCGCTCGCACCCTCGAATTACGACAGCGGTGATTAAGCGTTGCGACTTCAAATTTCATTTCGAAATTAAATTTTGGGGGTTATTCAAAAGCTGTTCCTACTAAAAAACCAAAAACATAACCTCAAACAAAACTTTGTCCTAACCTTAAAATCTAACCTCAAATTTAACCTACAATTCCTCTAATAGTAAACTTAGCAGTAAAATAAAAAAACTTTTGAACTTTTTAAAATGATCGATTACGTTGTGAGTCAAAGAACAAGCAAAGTTTGTGATTTATAATGATTGCAAGTGCTTGCAATCTCGTTTAAGTGCATTCTCATTACGCCCGCCGGCCACCAAGTACAATGCGGGAGCGACCGCAAAGAAAATCTGCACTTAAATCATAGTTTTCCATCAAGTTTTCCAAAGACCAAAAAAAAGTGCAATTTACGCTTCTTTGGGAATTAAAAGCAAAGTTTTGAGGTTAACGTCAATATTTTTATATTTTGAGGTTACTTTGAGGTTATTTGTAGCTAGTTAGGTTTGGATGCATAATACAGCTTGTTATTTTATTCGCAATCTCAAGTGTATCTTTCTTGTAGGTTATAACCGAAGGAAGAAAATTGGACGAGTTGAACTGGAAAGCCAATATTTTCATACAAACCTTTTGAAATCTTTTCGCACACACTCAACTCGTTTCCGCAGCTTCCGCAACAAGTACTTACACAAGTAGCTGCTCATAACCTCAACTAGTAACCTCTACACCTAACCTCAACTTTTCAAAAACCAAAACAACCTCATTATCGAAATTTTTTTTTTTAAATTTTCTTCAAAGTCTAATCTGTTAAAATGACTTGATTGCACTTGTGTATTGTCGTTAACAAGTTGTGGTGCATTTTGAGTTTTAGTCGCCATGTTTGAGTTCGGAACATGTTCCACGACTCCACGTGAAACATGTCAAAACAAGTCTTGTACTTCCTGTTTGTCATCAACGCGCCATTCTCGTGGGCGTCGTGGAAATTCAGTTAATCTTTGTTGGAACTGCAACGCGTGAAAGTTTAAACTAGTTCCAACTACAACATAACCTCACAAAACATAACCTTACAAAACATAACCCTACTTACCATAATGATGCTTTCAGTGTCTAACAAAACGTGATGATTAATTCATGATCAAGTTATATCAATAACAATCAACAATTGCTTTCCATTATTTTGTATGAACACGCACAAACATTAACAATTACCAACAAACAAATAGCTTGTACGTGTTTAGATAATTTTTAATGTATTCTGTCGAGTATATTAGACGGGTTTTCCGATCTGTCGGATAAATAATCACTCGTCATACTAATTCGTATGTTTTTCCATCTAGTTAACGTTTGCAGCAGGAGATATTTGTGTGTGGAAAAACTTGTTTGTATGTTGAGGTGGAATTCGAAACGACGACACACTTTGGAGCTTTGTGGAGCTGAAAAAATAAATTTCCAGAACGCGCGAGGCGAGCACACGCCACTTAACGCAATTTACGCGCGTGTTTATATTGATTTCGACAGACGACGTGTTCGAACACGAAGTGGATCGACGGAAAATGACGAGAAAGCAACGTATGAATATTTATTTTCGCTCATATCGCGAATCAGTGGAACTCGTTTGCAACGCCTGGACGTTTAGTGAAACGTGGAGATCAAACTGACGCGTAATTTGTTTATTTTTTTACACATTCAAAACGAAGAATAATTACACACAAAATTATTTAGTTTGTAATGTCAATATTTCGGTTGCTAAGTTAATTTTAAGTCAATATTTTTAAATTTTTTTGTGTACTTAAAATTTAGTTCTAAGCTAATAAACACTAGATGGCGCAACTGGGTAAAAAAAATGTAATACACATGTAGTTTTGTTATTTATATCTGTTTATAGATATTTTTAGATGTGGTAATTCATAATATACCCAAAAAATTTACTCCACAGACAAGATTTACAACACATGATTTTTTACGACGCCGTAAAAAATTTGGATCGTTGCGCCGAAAGCTCACAAGCGTGGAGTTTTTCACCAAAAGCATTGAAGTAAAAAAAAACTAAACCAAACATCAAGAAATATTAAGAAACAACGGAAATGAACATAAAATAATAAAAACAAACGACACATTTTTTTATTTTATGTTTAGTGTTATTTTTTTTGGGGGGAGGGGGGGATAACCTTAATAACCCCTAATTTTTTTTTTATAATAGTGGTGGTACAAGATATTAACGTAACAAAAACTGCAGAAAACACATGAAAACTAACAAAAATTGCAATGGAAATGTGGAAAATAACAAAACAAGTAGCAAAGGATCAGGACTAGAATAAGCAGTACGGCATAAGAATGAGGATGAAGGCGAGAGTTCACGGTTCACGGCTCATAGTTCATAGTTCAGACTAGATACTTCATATTTTATGTGTTTGTATATAGTCTTGACAACCAAATTGATATTTTCACAAAATATTAAAAAAAAAAAATTATTTAAATAATAAATAAATAATCTATTTTTGTTGATTGGACTATATGTATTGTAATTATGAAAATTTGCGGTTTTGTATAGTTTGAAGGTGGTTTGAAGCTTATTCCTGCATGCATCACTTTGTTGAGTTTGCAAGGGTTGTTTTTAGGTTAGGTTAGTTTCGGTTCGGAATGGTGGTGACATATTTCCACGTCGTGCACAACACACGAGCCATGCCAGCATTTTCAAAGTCTGAAAGTGCATGCATGAAACACAAGAGTACTCGTCCTATTGTTTTGAACACTGATCCTGATCTTGATCCTTAATCTAGATCACAATGTAAAATCCTGAATTTGATTTATACGATTTGTTAATTCTAATTTTAATTTATGACTTAGATAATGTCAGTATCAGTCAGTCAGTAACAGTCGAAAAATGTAAGTTTTTTTTAAATAATTTAAATAAAATATAAACAAAATTGTTATAATTCAATAATAAATGCGAATGATATGACCACAATTGTTATGTCAACGAGTTTAACACGGATTTACTCTAAACTTATCGGATTGGTACTGGGGTGTTGGATTGCTGGGATTAGTCGGGTTCAGAGTTGAGGTTATCTCGACTTGGCGCCTCCACCAACATTAACCTCATTGCTTTCGACCGATGAAAGCTTTATTATTTATCAAATAAAAACCAATTATATGTTAGGATTAATTTTTTTTTTCTAAATTATTTTTATTATGTTTATTATATTTCGAGAAAAGATTTTTTTTTGTAATGTCTATTATTTTCTATTTTATTTTTATTACTTTTTGTAATATTTGCAAATCACGCATCTTGGGCAAAAATGAATGAAAAAAAGAATGAGAAATTGCAAAAATGGAAAACGTCCAACGTCTAACGTCTTACATTACGGACGCGTGTGTGTGTTGAGTGGAACAACCCCTAGCCTGATATACTCCACATTTTCTACATCTTACACGACTTACACTGCAACGCTAGACTACAATAAACCTTCGTCAAGGAAGCTTTCTCCTCTAAGCTTTACATCCCCCCAACCCCACACCTCGTCTACCTCATCCCGAGCGCGCCTGATAACCGATTCCGGAAAGAATATAGAAAGAATTTCGTACGAATTTCCAAAGATAGAAGAATATATACTGTGCAAAGCATATATAGAGAATAATGTAGGCTTCATCCTACTTTAGATCCTTTAGGTCCTCATCCAAAAAAAGCTTACGATCGATTTTTATTTTTTTTATCCTTATCGTCTTTATCTTTATTTTTTTGAAAAAATTATCTAAACTACAAAACAAAAGATATATCAATCATAAGTTTTTTTTGGGGGGTATAGATGGCGTTACTTACAAAAAAAATTAATAAACGGAACTATCAATTTTTTTTTCTTAGTGGTCTTTATTTAAAACAAAAATTATCTAAAGTATAAAACAAAGATAATATTAATTATAAATATTTTTTTATAGTATAGATGGCGTTACTTGCGAATAAAAAAAATTTATAAATTTTATTGGCTTTATCCTTATTTATTGAAAAAAAATAAATAATGTACATAACAAAAGTTATATTTTTAATTTTAAAAAAATTGTATAGATGGCGTTACTTGCAAAACTAGCATTACTTTAAAAAAAGTAATAAATAAACTTCCGGTTCCTAGACACGTTTACATATGCACTCCACACCTGTTTTAGTTAATATTTGTTCTTATTTTCATATTCCTAGTTTTCCACAATTTTCCACCCCCTGCTATTATGAATGCTTCATACGTTTCGTATGTAAATTTGAGGTGTGTGTTCACGACCAAACAATTCACAGAATGTGCATTGCATCTGTTTATTATTCAAGGTGTGTGCGTTGTATTCATTCGTCCGTCCGGGTCCGGTGAAAAATTTGGCATTCATGGGTGGGTGCAAATAGAAAACAGGAAATAAAAAATAAACACCGCACGGGGAAATAGGACGAGAATGGGAAGCAAAAGGCGAACAAAGACTACTTAATTCTAATTTTGTGTGTGCACACGTGCGTACCGTAACATTTATGGAAAATGAAGAAAATATGTAGACAAACACTACACCAAAATGTTTTTAATGAAAAATGTGAAACAAAACAAAAAAGTATCGTGTCATTGTTCATTATGCAAAAACGTAATGTTAATCAAGTAATCAGTTAATCAGTTAATGACCAATAAACATTAATCACAAGGGGAAAGAAACAAGTAAATGAATAAAACTAACCAAAACGCATGAAACAAAGCGTGAAACATCACAATGTTAATTGTAAAGTATCCTAATAAACTTGAGTGGATTACTTTATGCAATTTTAATTAGATACCAACGTAAACCAAAAACAAGCCGGCACGTCCTGAGTCCTTCACGCCCCTTATAGTAGTAACTCCAATCACAACGTTAAACGTGGCGCATGCGCGCAATGCTTACCGAATGAACGCCACGTATTGGTTGAATAAAGAAAACACGTTTAGAATTCCTCTATTTATATATTTTCATAAAAAAACCATTAAAACATGAAATATGAAAGGAGAATCTGTCAGTTGGTGGAATCTGATAATGATATTTGGTAGTCTCGAGTCATTAATCAATTATTGATAGAGGAATTCACCAAAATATTGCTGATGCTATCATTAATTGCTGTGATTCCAAGTCATAAATTAAAAAAAGCAATAAATCCCACATCGCACAAAAACCTATCCTTTTACATTCCAATTTTTGTGTAAAACTAATTTTTTTTTTTGTTTAAAAACCACAAAAATGTATAAATTATTATAAAACTATTCCAACAAACATGTTTCCAAGCCTTTGTTTGTGTTTGCGCATATGTTTTGTGTGGTTAGTCCGTGTATGAGTTTCTAATTTCCGGGAAACAAATTGAAACAAAAGGCACGTGTATGTTGGGTTGCGTAACAAAGCTTTCATAGAATTTGAAATAAAAGCAAGTAATACTTTAATGGAACCACTAAAAAATTAATGTGATGTTTAAAAATTATATTTCACATTAAAAATTTAATAATATAACAGTTTTATAGTAAAAAAACAACAAAATAGTTAATGTTTTCGCCGATAGATGGCAGTAGTAAGCAATACGTTAACTATATATAAAAAATAAAGAATAAATATAAAAATAGATAAAAGTCCGAATAAATTTACAAATCATTGAACTAGTCGCGCTTAAAATGACGTCATCGTTGCCGCCGGCCGGTGTTTACATTGTTTCTGTTTGCAATCGAAAACGATCTCAAGGATTTCAGATGTTTTTCTACACTCTTTAACTTTCTCAACCTACACGGTCGACATACACACGTACAACTTTGTGTGTACTTTGTGTGCTTTCAACTTTTAGTGAGTTTTAATAAAAAGTACAAAAACAATCGAGAAATACAAAAGTTTTGTTTAACTCATACCCAACCCGTCGAGATGACTTACTATTTTTAATACAAAAACTTTAGCCAAAAGTTTTAATAACAAAGCACCAACGAAACACTTGCTTTGATGTGTTTTGATTTCTTTGAAACGCGGCATAATTTGGAAATAACATTAAACTAAAAATACATTGTGGAAATTATGCTTTAAGTTTTAAGTACATGCGCCGATTATTTTCATAACGAGTCAATCAATATTTGCAATAAAATTTATTTTACCAATATTATAAATATACCAAAATTATTAAATGAAATTTAATGACATTTTGAATTAGGTTAGGAAAATTACAATGTTGTAAAACGACGCTTGCGGAAACGTCGCAATATTACTTTGGAAGGCAAATATTTATTCAGAAATATGCGCCGGTTTTGAGTGCTTGTAATTGTAAAGACTTGAATGGAAAAGAAAATGTAGACTAAAATTTTGTATTTACACTCCAAAATTATAGAAATGGAGAAATGTATTAAGTTACAGCAATTGTTACCAGAAACATTTTAGTTTTACTCCTTAGATTTATAACCTATAAATAAATTTTAAAAAATAAGGGATGATTTTAAATGTTAGTATTTACACTTCAAATTTATAAAAATGTAGAAATGTATAAATTTAGTACTTGTTACCAAATAAAATTGTAGTTTTACTCCATAGATGGCGTTAGTCACTATTATTAAACAAAACACTAACAAAATAACATTTATAACCTACAAATAATTAAAAATAAAATAAGGGATGATTATAAATGCTGATATTTACACTCCAAATATATAAATATGTAGAAGTGTAACAATTACAGTACTTGTTACCAGAAAAAATTGTAGTTTTACTCTATAGATGGCGTTAGTAAGTATTATTTAACAAAACACTAACAAAATAACATTTCTAACCTACAAATAATTAAAACCAAATCAAGTGATGGTTTTAAATGCTAGTATTTACACTCTAAATATATAAAAATGTAAACATCTATAAATTACAACACTTGCTACCAACAAATAGTAGTTTTACTCCATAGATGGCGTTAGTCGTTAATATTTAAATATATAGTAACAAAATAACAATTTTAACCTACAAATAAATACAAATAAAAACAAAAGAAAAACGACGGAAGTTATAAAATTATGCCAGTGTACAATCACGCGTCCGTTTATCGATTTTGTGTTCCAATACATGTGTGTTTGTCTATGTATGTTCGTTCATTTCTGTTTTATAGCTTTATATAGCCGCACGGGAAGTAATAAGTTGATTGTTTAACGCTCACGCGTGCGGCACACCAGCAAGGCGATAACCGGAAGTTGCGATAGTTACCAGAACCCCGACTTTCTTATTTTCTCATTTCCTTTGTTTTTCTGCATTCACCAAAGTATATAAACACATTATAGTTAACATAAACATTAATTTATAAAGAATTTAATATTTGACATAACCTCACTTTATTTTAAGTAACCTAACCTAACTTAACATAACCTTAAATTTGAATTTGAATTTTGTTTGACATATCAATATTTGCATTGATATCTTGTTATAACTAACTTGTAACTAACATCGCAAATCGGAGGTTATGCGCGGTGCCTTTTCGACACAAGTTTTAAACTTTGTTTTGTTTGCATTCTCTTGCTGAAGGCGTTATCGGTCTTATAGATTCCTGTCTTGTCGGAGTTTATGACGGTACGCGTTTATGTTTACTGGTTTTGGTTCATGAGGTTTGTAAAGTTACCCCATGCCTAGGGGGTAAAGGTGAACCTGTGAAAGTGCAAACACTACAAAGAGTACAAAGGATAACGTCAACATTTTGGGGGAAGGAATAATTTTTTTTTTTAATATTTATAATCGAATCTGATGATCTGAAGCCGGTAAAACCTCTTGGTTTTTAGAAATGTAAAACGTCGTACCGTCATCGTGATGTCGACCATTCAAACGCAACGACCTCATGATTCGTCCTGATATCGATTTCGATAGAATTCAATTATCTGGAACGCCGGAATGTTGCCCAACGCCAAAGCCAGGTGTTTCTGAAACCTCAACGAAAGCACCGTCCAACAAAACCACCCCCGGAGTGTACCGAACACAAAAATCACAATCTAAATTGTAATCGTGATACCCTACGTGATCATATCACAACTTTAACATTTTGTACGTTTTACGTCAATTGGTTTTTGTGGTGCAATGAATAATATTTTTAGTTCTAAAGTTCTTAACCTAAATAAAACCACCAATAATTATTTTTAATTTTGAGGGGGTTGGGGGGTGTGTTTGTGAAATATTTATTAAAAATGATTTAAAGTATAATTAACCCTCGATCGTTAATTTTATGATTTATGGCGCTATTTGTTTTTAATTTGTGCTAATAGCTTAATGCCCGAATGCCGTGCGGATGCGTGGGTGGGCGTTCGTGTTCAACATCCGGGCTGTAGGCGAAATTGTAACGCAAAACTTGGAAAACCACCCGGTGCGTTTTCTTTTTCGCGCCCTTCGCGTCCATTGCTTGTAAAGCCGTTAATATGCAAATCGCACTTTATCGACGCAATAACATCCCTGATCGCCAGGTTTCAGGCTCGTTTTGAATGTTTAATGAATTGAAGTATAATTCGAGTATAGAACTAAGCATGATTAACGCAAAAAAATGTAATAACGTTAAATATCTTAAACTGCAAAAAAACAAACAAAAAATTAAAGAAATCTGTAATGTAATTTATATTCCACTTAAATTTTTTGTTTGAAGCAAAGTTCTTGTTTGTCCCTTTGGTCCTTATTGAATATTTAAACGCGCGTCTGAATAGTTTTCAATAGACACCCCTCAAACCAAAAAGGTTGAGTTGCGCTGCCAAGAATTACAAAACCCACCCTTCAGCTACTTGTTTGTGCCGCGCTTGCATAAATCCTGCGAACTTGACTTCAGCATTCAGCAATGAGATGTACGCAAATGTGACACATACAAAATTGATGTCGACGGACGTGGCGCGACACCGAAAAGTGCTTTCGGTTAATAAATTCTGGCACACTTTAAAGCTACCCCTCCAGCAAAAATTTAAATCTGAACACACCATCTCAACAATTCGTCAATTTTTAAAACGAAAAAATTTACAACTCAAAAATTTTTAGGGGTAGTTTTTTTCCCACCCTTAAAAACAACCCCTAAATTTTTGTAATTAATTTTTTTTTGTGTATTCGTTAATGCTGTAGTTATAGTTTGATATACTACTTGGAAACTTTCTTTTCTAAATGGAAGTAAACAAGAACATTTGTTACACCCCAACTAATCGATGAATTATGCTCAAGCTTTACATTACGAAAATACTACTGCAGAAGACTGAATAATATTCAAGAAAAACAAACTAAATATTTTCGATCATAAACAGATTCCAGAAAAAAAATTAAGGGTGAGAAAAAGTTGTAGTCTGGACTTGTCGTCTGATTGACAGCCAATTGTTTTGATTCACAAACAATGAACATTTCAAACAATTATTTAGTGAACTGTAAGTGATATCGTTCGGCAATTTTTACGCAATGGAATTTTTAAGGGTTGATACAAAAAATTATATTCGTCCAGACAGACAGACGCTGTCGATTAATCAATAATATGTAAATATAAAGCATCAATTTATTCATTTTTTTTTATTAAAACAAAAAACAAAACAACTTTATTCAGTGAATTTTTTGTAAGACAAAATGTTTAGCAACAAAAATTTAATTAAAACTTAAACTCTACACTTTGTACAGTTGCAAATTCATTTAAGTTGGAATTAATTAATGAATGAAAATAAAACCTACATCAAAGCTTGCTGTTTTTATTAAAGCTTTGCGTTTTTTTAATTTTTGTTTTAAGTTTTGATTGAGGACAAACACGACAATCGCTGAGTGTAAACACAAAATAATTCGTAAATACTACCCTTAATTTATGTACACGTATTATGTCTAGACTTGTACCTAAATAAGGTCGTTAAGAATGTTCCTAATTAACATTTTAATGTCAACGTAAATAAAAAACAAAATTTGTTTTTTTTTGTTTCTGTATCAACGTGTTTCAAGGAACACAAACCTGTAATTAATTTTTGCGAAGCTTTATTTTCGTCCTCAATAAATATTTATCTTCATTAAAATTTTCGTCTTTACTTACCCTAGGGGGTGAAAAAACACAATGAATAATTTTTTTTTTTTTAATTTATAAAGATTAAGGGTTAAATTTGAAGTTTAAAATGAAAGTTATAATCGTATCGAATACCTATAAAAGCACGCGCGCAATTAATCGTCTAAGCACCGGAAATACCATTTTTGAACCACTGTAGCGTGGGAGCTTTTGTGTGCCAAGCTTACAAAAAAAAAACTAATCAAAAGTGAACAAAGTTGGTGCACACGCAGGAAGAGTTCGATGCGGCTTCATTTGTCCGCGGCAGGATGTTGGCGCGCTAATCGCTAATTCACATTGTGCTTCTTTATCGTCGAGCTTTTCAGAGCTTTCACCTTTTTCGCTATTATATAAAATATAACAGCCACAACCGGTACCATGCCGGTTAAAGTGTAGCAAATAATTTCTTGGGAGTTTAGCGAGTTTAAGGTTTTTGAGATTTTGAGCTTTAAGATTGAGCTTTTGACACGAGGAAAAACGACCAAGGATTTGGGACTGAAAGTAAACCCAAGATTTGTGAAGAAACCAAGCGAAAATTTGATAAATGCGTTCGATAATCAACAGCAACTTTTAAAGCTTTTTAGGTTAACAGTTTGAAGGTTATACTACATAAATTTCATAACCTTAAATCCTAAAAAGGAAAATTAAGTAATTTGATTTAATTACACATCAAAAGCTTTAATTAAAATTATAAATTGTGACTTGTTAATTTTTTTTATATAATTAACCAAGAAATTAAAATAGAAAAAATTTAATATTATAAATAATTGTGTACCAAATATTAATTTTGTAGGTATTAAGTTATCATGTCAATCAAGATGGGAACAAATAAGTTTATAACTCATTTTCGTTGTTGATAGGCGAGCGAAAGGGTAGGAAGTTAAGAAGGCCCAACATGTGGGGCCGGGGTGAAAAACTCAATGAGACGAGGCTCGCGTCACTTCGTCGCGACAATGATAACGCCAACTTTTCCAATATCTCAAAGTTTTGCGCATTGCGCACGTCGAAATGGGCCAAACGAACCGCGAGTTCTTGAGTTCATTAAAACTACTTTCGAACCCCAATCCATTGCGAAACTCCCCGATGATATAAACTCGTTGCCACGGCGAGTTCTTAGTGCTACATAAAAGAGTAAGATACTCCACATAACTTCAGATGGATACAATTGATATTTATCTAAATAAATTCAGTAAACAAGTGAATAAGTGAACAAGAAGTCAAGTAAACAAGATAATCAATTCTTATTATTGAGAATCAAACTCAATTTATACTTTAATTAAATGAGATAAGTGAAGTTGACTTCATACAGAAGCAGATAATTTGTTGTGTTGAAAACAAACAATTGAAAGTTTGGTTTTAAACGAACAGGGGTCTGATTGGTGCGCGTTACAACGCGCTTACTGATTTACTCCAATACTACACGCGTTGGTGAGGTCGGAGTGGGGAGTTACCAAGCCTACCAGCGTGTTATTCGTGCGCGCGCTGAACTAGCGTATGTAGTAGGCGGTACAACGCATGCGCAATTCCTTTTTTTTTCAATTCAAATAAAAATCAAATTAAATTATTTTTGTAATTTTTAATTCAACCAATTATGAAATAAATAATAATATATGAATAAAATTTAAATATTACAATATGTAATAATTCATACATTCATCGAGTCGGATTTGCGGTTTTCAATTCCGGTTTCAGTTCAATGAATAACACTCAATGATTAAACTTGTTTGAATAGCACACAAATGCACATCAATGTGTATATAACCTCAATAATTGTTTAATGCCATGCGTGTCTGTGCGCTGTAGATTTGTTATGCATAGATGGCGCTGGCGATGGTTAGCTAGTAAAGTTTACTGCCGCAGTTACCGCTCAATAGGTCAACGATTATTACACGTTCGCTATTAATCAACGCGCACTGAAATGCGAGCTTTCAGCTGTGAGTTGTAAACTATGAGTTGTGAAACTCACCCTTCAAATTAGGTAGTAATAAAAAATAAAGTTTTGACTGGTTTTGGCCTAGATTTTCTTTATGATTCTACCAAGTTTATAAAACAATACAGTGGAGGCGCCGGGAAAACTTAAAAAATAAAAACAAAAACTTAAATTTCAGGAATAATAAATTTTATTTTTATAAATTTTAATTTAATTTATTATAAAAACATTCTACGTTAATTAAAATCCAATAAAAAAATTAAAGAATTGACATCGTTAAAAATTTCGTTCCCGTCAAACTCGAATAATTTGAATAAATTTATTATTCACGAGATTGCCGACTGTAAAATGTCAGCTGTGTATTTATTCACCTAAAAGTCAGCGCAATTTTTTAATTTTATTTCCGAAATTTGTTGTGTTATTTTGTGTGCAAATTTTTGCGCCGCTTTTCTTGTCACATTTATCATTCGGCGCGTTGTGAAATTAAGCTGCCGAAATGAATAAATAATCGCGCGTTCAATATCCGCCGACGATTGCCAGGATTTCCGAATATTAGTCAATTCAAGCATTAATCAAAAATAAAGAACTCGAAAGAAATTAATAAACATTGACACAATTTAAAACTAAAAAAACTAAAAAATTACAAAATAAAATTATGATGCGTAATGAATGCACGTTTCATCGTCACAATTTCCCAAAATCAATAAATCGATCGCGTGTATATCCTCGCCGTGACTGTAACACAAACACATTTTAAAGTTTGTAAGTTCGTGTGTGTTGTGCTTGAGTATGAAAAGAACATATGAAGTAGTAACGCGTCGTTCGTTATAAATACGCCGCAATCGATGTACGTAATTAATATTTCATGTAATTAATGAGTGCGTCCGTCGGGTATTGTTCGTCTAGCGCACGGCACACTGACGTTCATTTTTGTCGACGGCATCATTAATTAGTGCCAATTAGAGCGACGGTTGTAATTTTCGGAAAGCATTTTGTAACACACATTATTATATCTAGCACAAACTTTAAACATTAAGACAAAAACAATATAACAATTACAATAATGACATACCATTAATAAATTGTTTAAAAAAAATTATTATTTATGATTAAAAAAAAAATTATTTTATCATTGAATAGATACAGTGGAGGCGCCGGGCATAACCGGTTTTTGTAGTTTTAACTTACCGACATTACAGATTTCTATTTTTTTTTCTTTAAAAAGAGCGGATTGTTAGCTTTTGAAAACGTTTTGAATAGTTAATGCAGTTTTCTGTGGTGGAAATATTCCCAACTCGTGCAGGACGAGTTTAAAATTCAAAGCAATTGAAGAAAATGTCAGAATTCGATTGTTGTTTTCCAATAAATGCATTAAAACGTTCGAAAATTTAAGGACAATTATAATGCTAATGCGCATTTGTTGAAAATGTATTATTATGAGGTTAAAACGCGGTGAAAACTCATTGGATTATAAATTCACGCAAAATTATCAGCGCGTGTTTACGCTAACCTGATAATAAGCTATGAATAAAAGCGGGAATAAATAAAATATGGTAAGCCTGGCGCACACAACACAACACGTTCGGCGTAAACTTTTACGGCTGTCTGTCGCAGGATAATGAGAAAATTTAAATGTTCGCACACGTTGCAAGCTTTTAAAATTTACAACCGTGACATGTTTTGTGCCATGCGAAACTTTCGTACAATTTACGGCATTAAGGGCGCAAAATTACAAAACACTAAAAAATTCCCATAAATAAACAATATAGGCAACGCATGATACATGATGTGTTGTCATTTAAGTTGCCTATGTTCAAATTTTTTTTGTTATTAAAATTATTAATTTTTTTTTTTTTTTTTTT
>JARJDS010015037.1:0-23336 GCA_030264155.1 Atheta pasadenae | reverse complement strand
GAGGAGAGAGGAGAGAGGAGAGAGGAGAGAGGAGAGAGGAGAGAGGAGAGAGGAGAGAGGAGAGAGGAGAGAGGAGAGAGGAGAGAGGAGAGAGGAGAGAGGAGAGAGGAGAGAGGAGTTCTGTTTTAAGAAAGTTTATTCGTTAATGCACTGAAATGATATTTTACATTTTGAACAAAAATTGTGATATCATTATGTAAAAACAAAAATGATAAATGATGGAAATCAATCAAAATGTCATCAATACAATGAAACAATAAAATATGAATTAATAAAACGCTGAAAGACTTGAAAGCTTTTTTTTAAATCCAGCTTTTATACTGTTTCAATCATTATCATGATTAATATTAATTAAATGAAGATCAATCAGGACATATGCCATACAATTTATTATTGAGAAAAAAAGCTCCAAAATTAATTTAAATTTCGTTTGATTTTAATAATTATGTGACTTTTGTACATTTTTGTAATTTGTTTGATCATTTTAGGTCTTTTGATCTCAAATTACGGAACTCAAACATCACCAACATCGCCATCTTGCGTGTGTTATATCTTTCTAACATCGGGGGCGGTAGATTGGTAGGTATAACATAATTGGAACAAAAGTCATTTAATTACATCGCCTCAACGCGTCGCAGAGTCGAATGTCGCAGCGGCAACCAACGCGGTGTAACAATTAAATGAACAAATTCGAGATTTGCCGTCGGCGGTCGCTGCGGTGTAAGCCTGGCGGGAGGCGGCACGGCTACGACTCCCGGGGGCTAGCGCGCGACACGTACGTTAATGGCTTTTAATCAATATGGACCACAATGCGTCATGGAATCGACAGAAGAAATTAAAAGATAAAAAAAATAAAAGAAAACAAACCCGAAAGATAAAAAAACAAAAAATAATAACATCGATTGTCAACGTATAAAATTAAAATTTGTAAACATTTTTTAAAGAAATTGTGTGGTTGATGTGCAATATTAAATATCACAATCTGAAATTGTGTATTTCGTTATTGTGATCGTGTTTCACTTGTTCATCGTTTTCATCTCGATTGTCGAGAAAGGTCGCGCACACCTAAATGTCAATCAGAACAAAGACGTGCGTTCGATCTTTCGATTTCATTTAAATGCCGCTTGTATTGCATGCAACAAACGCTCTTCAATTGTTTCACTTCCAAGCTTCCAACACCCAACCTAAATAAACCACAAAAGAAATAAAAACAAAAGACTGTAGTTTGTGTTCCAACACAAAACAAAACAAAAAACTAAACAAATGAAAAGGAAAGAAACAAAATCATAATCAAAATTGAAGGTGTGTTAGATTTATATTACAATTTTAAAACAAAATATATAAAATGAAGATTTGATTAGAAGTTTTAGAAAAGAAAAGAAAAAGAAGAAGATCGGGAAACCTCAAATATAAAATTAAAAACATAAATCAAATAAATCAAATTTAAATTAGCAAAGCGAAAAACTTTAGAGGCGATAAGAAAACCGGAAATTCCAACTTGTTTATCGCAAATTAACTCATCCTTTTCCTCCTATCTCCTTAAACATCCTTTCCAAACACTTTGCGACCAACGCGAATTTAAGTTTCGTAAAATACCAACATTGTGAATATTTCAGAGATTGCACCACAACAAAAAAAATTCGGCAAACTTGTGCATCGAGAGCTAATCGCATCGCATTTAATTTGGCGGCGAGTCAAGATCACGTCGATTTTTCGCCGATGCGCCGGATGGACGCATCCGCTGCTCGCAGCGGCAGCGGCGATTTTTCAACGTTTCTCTTTTTTATTTTATTTGCGATCGAACTTTACTTCGGTCGAAGGGCACAAGCAGCGCACCAGTCGAAGTAAATGAGTCGTGTAACAGTCAGTCGATCGACGCGCCCCGGGAATTCGGGAGTCGATTAATTCTCTTAAATCCACTTTAAACTGGATACTGGCCCCGACCGGCAAACAGGAAATGTGAAGTTTGGTATTAAATCCTTTAAAAGCAAATAGGATTACGGAAAAAAATGGTGTAATCGTATTTAGTTCACAACTAGCGCTATTTGGAGGTTAAAGTTTTAGATTAGTGTTTGTGTTAGCGACGCTAGATGGCGGAACATGAAGATTTTGTTGATTTTTGGTGTTTTTGTGTGTTCAATTGATTTATTACACATTGTCTTAGCGCACGGTGTCGGCAAACACATTCGTTTGCGTTGACAGGCTGCGTGCGCTTGCGTTTCTGTTTGAATTTCCGTGTAATTAATCGACGAGCTACGCCCGCCGGGTGCCGGCATGAACGACGACGACACTGTACATTGGAGGGTGCCGATCGAATCAGATTCGTAATTCGATTCGTCTTGTTTGAGCTGACGGCCTGAGCATATATGCTCGTTGGAAATTAATTTCGCTCTCCTCAACGATTCCAACAATTCAACATGCCAACATCTAACAAACATCTTCATTTATTCATCATCACATTACTCACATCACTCGCGCGCTCTATATTTTCGGATTTGATTCATATCATGATTTATAAGGGATGAAATCAAAGTTTACAAAAATACCACAAGATGACAATCATAGAAAAAATTGGAATAAAGAAGAAGAAATAGGAATTGGAAGGAAAAAGATAGAATATTGGAGAAGCTAAGATGAAGAGATGGCTGAATGTCCAAGACAGGAATGAGAAGATTGAGAAAGGATGGCTGATGAAGATTAAATAGATAAAATGAAGTAAATAAGTCGATAATGAAGAGAAGAAGATTAGAGAAATAGAAGTGCAGAAAAGATTAAGAAGAAAGGAGAAGAGAGAAAAAAAACAAAAAGAGAAAATGCGAAAGAAAGATAAATGAGAGCAAAGAAGAAAGAGGGGAAAGATGAGAAAAGGGAGAAGAAAGGCGAGACGAGTAGAGAAAATGGGAGAAGAGGGGGAAGGAGAAGGGAAGAGGAGAACGGATAAGAGAAGAGAAGAACGGATATGAGAAGAGATGATCGGATACGAGAATATGAGAACGAAGAAGAGAATAGGAGAACGGAGAAGAGGCGGGAGAATGGAGAAAAGAAAGTGAGAATGGAGACTAGAAATGGAGAACGGAGAAGAGAAAAGGAGAACGGAGAAGAGAAAAAGAAAACGGAGAAGAGAAAAAGAAAACGGAGAAGAGAAAGGGAGAACTGGGACGGGAGAACGGGGGCGGGAAAAGGAGAACGGAGAAGAGAACGTGAGAACAGAGAAGAGAACGGGAGAACGGAGAAGAGAACGGGAGAACGGAGAACATAAAAGGAGAACGGAGAACATAAAAGGAGACCGGAGAAGAGAATATAGAACGGTGAAGAGAATATAGAACGGTGAAGAGAAAAGGAGACGGGTGAAGGAAAGAAGAGAAAAATATAGAAAAGAGAAAAGAAGAGAAGAGGAATAAAGAGAGAAGAAAAGTAATGAAAAGAGGGAAATGTGAGATTAATGATGAAAATAAAAATTTAAAAAAAATATATGAAGTAATAAATATAACCCTAAATCAAGGATTTTTGTTGTTAAATTCAATTTGTATACGTAATTGTCTGCGTAATAATGAAAATTCCAAATTTTCACACTTAGTTCGTAAAATGTTTGGTGGAAATCCATTTAAACTTCCTGCTTGGTAATGAAATTAACGCGAAATAATAACCTCGGCGTGAGATTTTGCGCGACGCATTGTTGTCGCCAGACGCGCGCATCCTTTTTGACTTTTCCCCATTTCCACTATTTCCACACATAACGCGCCAGTCAACACGCAAAGTTTTCCTGCGGCACTGCATTGTGAGGAGAGCGGTCTTTTGAAACGCGTGCGGCATTGCTCATTTGCATTTTCACATTTTCACGCGGCGTCGACAAGTCGAATGCACTTCCACCATCGACTTGGAGTAAAGTTTGCCATTCACCACGATTCTTCGCGAATCATCATAACATTCACGACATTCAAAAGCTTCGCCTGCTAGTCGCTGGCTTTTGTCATTTTGTCATTCTCGCAGCACATAAATTCACTGAGCAAACAATGCAAAGAAAAACTATGGCTTTAAAGATTTTTATTATTAAATTTAACTTTATTTACTTTCAAAAGAAGTTTAAGAACTTTCGTTGCGAGGTTTTTGGACGTTTCCAAATTTTTGTTTGGGAAATTGCAAATTTGATAAACGGAAAACTCCTGATAAGCTTTATCCTGCGCCTGAGTTGTGGTGAAGAGTGTAAAGTATAAACGCTAGTGGAACTAATCTTCGCTTCGCACACGGGCGACAATTTATCAAGTTAGGAGGAAGTCGAACGCGAGAGAGATTCGGGCGCGTGGCGCGGAATTTGATTATGGAATTTTGACTCGCCGTACAGCGACAGACGACAAGCCCGACAGCAAAATAACTATTCGCATGCTAAAGTGGCTTCCAGCATACGAGACTGGAGCAAAACGATGCACTGAAAAAACATGAGCGGAATCGATTTTATTTTATAGAAAGTTTATGAGGAAATAATGAAGGATATACAATTTAAAGTCAATTTTAAGGGCAAACTACTTTTCAAAACAGTAAAATAAAAACAAAATTTGTTTTTGTTTTGTTTTATATTTAAACCGTGTTTATATTTAGTCTTTTGTTTCCATGTTTTCATATTTTTGTTTTTGTTTTTGTTATTCCTATAATGCGGAAAACGCACCCTGACGGATAACCGGATAATTATTCAAACACGCTAGAAGTATTTATTCGTGATCGTCGAATGGCGTGTTAAGATACATTTCGTGCGGCACACACGCAATCCATTTACGAGTTATTTAAATTTTCGTCAATTTCGTGTATTTCCATGCATATCAATGCATTTCCTTACACCGCAATGATTACACACGTGTTAAGTGGGCTGCCTAACTACTAAAAGATTAATGCGCATTATATGCGCATGAGCAGTAGCGCAAAACCCACATAATAACCTAAAACATAATCTTAAAGCGCACATTTTTGGAACATGCTAAATTCGGTGTTACTAGTTTTAAACGCAAAGTGGTTTTAGTTGAATATTAAATTATGAGTGGTATCGTTAACCAACAAAAACAATTTTAAGCCGGCGGGTCTTTCTTTGGAAGCGACTTATGGTACATTATACGAACAGCGGCTGTGCGCGGCGAGAGACAAGGCGAATTTCATCCGTAATTAGATTACCTTTGGCTTTTACCTTTCCGCCATTAGTGGAATCGTTTACCTCGAGACGTTGGCGGACATTTTGTCATTATGCGCCATTTTAGCTACTTTACTTTATGTGCAACGAGAACGCTGTAAGTTTATAACTTGATAAAATCGTACAATTGTAAGTTTTCTCAAAAGGCTGTGAAGTTTAGAATTTGGATGTGAAGAAGTTTGAAATTGAAGCAATATTGTTGGTATGACTGGATTAACCTAACTTTTACACGTAATGGAGGCGATGGGCGGGACTTTAACTGTGAAAAACTTTTGATTGGGTAAACATATTTTAAGTTTTCTGTATTATCGACATTGCAGTTCTCTTTAATTGTTGATATAACAATTTTCTTCATTACCGACATTTATCTTAATGGTCAAGTCTAGTTATAATCATGATTTTCATCGCTCATATCATCAAAAAGTCCGTTATAAGTTTACTTGGCATTTGCTGGAAAACTTAATAAGTAATAATACTTAAGTATCCGGAGTGAGCGGGTTATTCGCTGGTGGTTAATGTAAAATATAAAGATTGTTCTTGCTGGAGTAGTTCATGCAAGACGAAAACGACGGAAATTAATTTACCCCCGTCGCGTGGGGCGAGCGGGTTGAATGTGGTCTGTGCATCGTTGGAATGAAAACGATAACGAGACGCGAGACGAGACGCTCGCTTGCAATCGTAATAATAAAAGGGTGCGGCATTAAGAAAAACAGCGCGAGTACGGCCGGAACAGGATGGGGCGGATGGTGGGATCGCGCGCCGCGATGCATTATTCACAGCGCGCGAGCCATCAAGAAAATGAAGCGTTGCATTTCTAATGAAACATTAGTATCTCGCGAGTACATTCGCGCAGATATTAAAAATGAAAAATTCACGAACGACGATAGACTTCACAAAAGACATTATGGGTTTGTGTATAATTGGTTGCAGATACGCGTTTCGTGTACGAAGGCCGTTAGGTTGTTAGATCGTTTTGTATTTGGGTGTTTGATTAATTTTTTGAGGTTATGGGTTATTATAGCATGGAGAGGAGAACGGGGAATAAAGGAGAAGATAATTTGAAAGACATATTGATATATTTCGGATTGGTGACAGATGAAATTGAAGAACGAGAAAAAAGATGGAAGGAGAAAAGCGAAAAAGAAAAGAAAACGGAGAAGGGGGAAACAGGAAAATAAAAATAGGAAATAAGGAGAAGAAAAAAGTGATTCAAAGTGAAAAATTTAAATAAGAAGAATAGGAGCAATCAAGAAAGGAAGTAAAGGACAAAAAGGAGAAGGGGAGACTGGAGAATAAATGAGAAAAAGGGAGGGAAATATAAAAAAGTAATCAATTCAATTAAAATGCATAATTTAAACTCATCCCCTACTCATCGTTGCCAAGTAAGTTGCTGCCCCGCATGCAACTTTACATTTTTCTCTCAAATTTTTGCCGCCGTCGCCGCCCTTGGGCAGAATGGTGTGGCGGCAGTTAACTGCCAAATGGATTTTATTTGCCCTCGTCGCATTCGCGTCCTTTTATGCCACTTTTTTTTTTTCATTGCGTCCGCATCTTCCGGCTCGCGACGTCCTCAACAAACAAATTGCTTGTCTCGCAAATGTCTGCCCCCGACAGCAGAATATTTCTTTTGTAGCGCCGTCGCCATCTCCTCTTGTTTATTAAAGTTCATTAAACGGAAAATTAATGCGCGACAAAAAAACAAACGACGTTTAGTCTTAAAAAAACAAACAAATAAAGAAAAATGCTGTTAATGTTTTCGAAAGCATCAAACATCCCTCCAAAACCTAAACGACTAAATGGCTTACTGATGAAAATGAACAAAAAGGAGATGAGAGGAAATCAGTAAAATGACAATAAGTATGACAGGAGAATTTTGTTTGTATTGAAGTTGGTTGACTCAGTTCGAGACTATGGAGACTCTTCTTGTTTTCCATTAAGGACCAAACCATGGGGATGGGGGATGAAGGCGAGCTTAATGGAAAAGTTTCATGTCGACAAGGAAATATGTGCATTGTTGTGAAAATCGAGCCCACAGCGTTGCGAAGGTGATGCGAGGTGAGTCGACAGACGAAGGCATCCCTAAGGAAACAACCCCTGAACAACAGACTAGGGTTGTTGTTATTTAGGGGACCAAAGTGTCTAGTGTCTACTTCTTCTTCTTAATGAGACTTCTTTTCACAAAATACGCTCAAATTTAAAATTTAAGAAAATCAACCCTTCAAAAAAATAAGGGTGGAAATAGTGAAAATAGAAATGGTTACTAATTCAACCAATTTCTAATAATACAACCCTTGAGTAGTTCGTCGTAGGTTTGCAACCCTTGTCTAAATCGTCAAATCAATTACAACGCCTCAACCCTTAGAATTCAACCCCGAGTCCTGTCATTTTCATGTCATTATTTTCGTGTCAGAATCAATTGGCCAGACGCGGTCTACGCAGAATTCATTTCATTGCAAAACTTCGCCATTGATCAGTCGGTGGGGCAAGAAACTAGGGGTGGCTGCGCCGCCGGGCGCGTTCGCTTATGGCGCTGACGTTTATGAAATTGGCTGTTTTGCCCGGGCATAACTCCCCAGACGTGCTCTCAGAGCATTCGTATACATTAGCTTTTTCATCCCCCAACACCACCACATCGCGCACAAATCGCAATCGGGTTGTAAATTGAAATACACCGAGTCAAGTCGGACTGCAATATCGGGAAAAGCAGAATCCTGGATTCAATGCGATATTTTATCGTCGAGGCCAAAACGGGGTTAAAGGGGTGAAACGTGCACCGATTCGAACTGTGATATTAACTATTTATATCGAAAATAGTGAGGATGATCTGGTCATACTTTTCTAGGCCAACATAAATTTTGCTTTAACTTTAATTCAGTTTCCAACTGAACCTAACCTCAAACAACATCACATAACCTCAATTTAGGCATTTTTTCTAAAACATGTAAATAAACGTTTGATGTTTAAGTTTTGGCCGATGATGATTTAGTGATTTGGACACAAATTGAGAAACTCAATATCAAGGGGGTGAGTTCACAACACCCCTCGTGTGTGGATGTAGAACAAGGGTGTTTTTGCAAACGTGCGTACCTAACGTTTATTGCTCTTGGCTCGTGAAAGGCGCGTGCATTATTGATGGCCGGCTGTCTTCGTGCGGCGATGCGATAATAAAAACGGGCGACGTTTTGCAGAAAACGTACGAGGGTAGGTGCACCCTCCGCGTGTGTGGACCATCACCGCAATGGCCGGTGATAAACTTTCCTTCTTGTGCGCGCCAACAAAGTACCACAAGATGGAAAAATGTGTCACAAAATGGAACAAATAACAACAAAAGTCTGCAAAACTTACAGAAAAAATCATCAAATAAAGAAAGAAAAAGTAGAAAACGGAAATATAGTTTTGTTTCTCTGCTTTTAGAATTGAAACTGAGTGATAACTATGTACATTTGTTTGTTTTCTTATTTTTAAAAGAAAAGTACATTTTTAGTTAAAAATCCAATTATTGTCGAATTGGGGTAGTTTAGCACAAAACGTTACTAAGATAAATATATTAGGTAACAAAAAACACAAGGTAACAACTTTTTCTAAAATAATTTTTTGATATTTTTCCTAGAAATAAAGTTTTTTGAGGTTAAAACAAGAATTTTACAGAAAAATTGCGTTTTTTTCTTTGAATAGAAACTTAATCGCGTTTTACGTAAAAATGGGGTAGTTTAGCAAAAAAAGTTACTAAACTAAATTGTTCGTTATTTAAAGGGTAACACATTTTATTTAAATAATTTTTGAATATTTTTATTAGAAATTAAGTTTTTTGATGTTGAAATAAAAATTTTATAGAAAAATTGCGTTTTTTTCGTTTAATAGAAACTTAAATCGGATTTTTCTCAAAATGGGGGTGTTTTAGCGAGAAAAATTACAAAGATAAAATATTCTTCTATTAATTACCTATAAGTTGTTGAAATAATATTTTAATATTTTTGATTCAAAATGACAGTTTTAAAGCTTTAAAGTTTACGTATCTTAAAAATTGCTGCTTTTTTCTATCAAAGAAAACTTAAATGGCAATTTTCAGAAAAGTGGTGAGTTATATCAAAAAATTTTACTAAGATAAAATGTTTATAATTTAATAACAAACAAATTTTGTAAAAAATAATATTTTAATTTCATCCCTAAAACAGATTTAAAGCAACAAAACGTCTTAACAAGAAACTAACGCCATCTATCGGTTGTTTTTTAAATACCAATTTTCCTATATTATTTATCAAATATTTTTCTTTATTCCTTAAAAATCTAATCCTTAACAAAATACCTAAATATAAAATTTCCTCATTCCTCATACATAATTTGGAAAAGCCGGAAAACGCAGTAAAACTTTACGTTTCAATTCCAAGTCCGTACGTTTTAAAAGATTCAAATCTTAACCGCTCAAACATTGAAGCTCGCCCGTGCCAGGAAAAGAAAAACGAGAGCGATTAAGTTATAAATGAAACACTAAGCTGTGCGCGTGTAAACCACCCCCTGCGTCGCGCCAACGACGACGAAACGGAAGAAAAGACTTTGAAAGACCGACCGCAGGTGTTTGCGTTATTGCGGCTTTGCATAAATAATGCCAACACAGACGATTTCCCGCCCGCCACCTGCATGAATGTAAAACGGTGTTTAGCGCCAAAAGCGCCGAAAACGAAGGAATTTTTCCACCGAAAGAAAATCATGAAAAGTTAACGAGGGAAAATTGTCAACGTGTGACAAAACAAAAGAAAGCGTTTCAATAATATAAAGAAATGTTTTTACCAAAAAAGTTGTACCAACATGTAACATATTTCCTGTTTTCCTACATTTTCTTACATTTTCTTTTTTCGTACCAAAAAGAAAACAAAAGAAAACAAATACAACGGAAATTGTAAGATGTGATAAGACGTCTTGATTTCATCCAGATATTTCGTGATACTGCCGAAATGGTCCTGATTTTTCACTGGCTTACTACATTTTAACGTTTCCTGTTTTCCCGCTTTTCCGACGCTTCTAACCCGATCCGTCACGCTATGAGTTTGTCCCGAATTCGGCTCGCAAGTTGTTTGCTTCGGTTTGTAAGCCGATATAATAAGATAAAGCGCATTGTTGAATCTTCGATACAAGTTACACCGACACACTAATACCGAAAGAGGGAAAATTTCGCCCCGCCGGAAACCGCCAGGACCTCGTCGTCGGCTGTCGATAGCGTAAACCAATTTCCGTCTCGCGGGCGCGCACTTAACCGAAAACCGAGTAAGTCGAGTGACACATGTGCTTCGATTCCCAACACAGAAAACACCCGGTGTGTTTTCCCTAACTGAAAAATGTACCACCAACATCCCTTAAGGGGATGACATAAAATATTCTAGAACTTTAGAACATAAAAAGTTTCCAACAAAAAATTTAAATTCGATTAAAATTACAAAAAAAGAGAGTTTACTTTACTTGCTTATAAATTCTACCCTTCAGTTTACAGGGTGGATTTGAAGGGTGTAAAGTGTAAGAAATCAATCATTCTGTCGTGTGACTACTTGACACGTTTACTCTTCATTTATCTAAGTTTAATTTTTTTATACTCAATTTTCTTTAAAAAATAACCGGTAGATTTTAACCGGTTAATGTACCGGTTAATTTTCAGTAATGAAAAAAATAGAAAAATTATTAAACAACCGGTTAAAAAAAAACGTTTTTTTAACCGGTTATTTCTCATTAAAAAATTAACCGGTTAATTTTTAACCTAAAACTTTTAACCCTTAACCTATCAACAAATAATTTTGTAATAAATCAATTTAAACTTAAATGTCCCTTGTCAGTAACACCCTCACCTCTTCAACGCATTGTAAATTAGGATTAGGGTTAAATGCGTCAAGGTGGGGTGGTAAAACCGCAACAGAATTATCTCCTCGAATTACACGCGTATCGCATGACTCGTTGTTGGCACGCATGAAACGCATACCTTGTCCTCGCAGGACGAAAACACGATAAACTCTTGTGGTGCATTGGCACGCGTGTAATTTCCCACCCCCTGGAATCGTAGTCAACACCGTTTGGGTTGAAATACGCATGTGTCCTCCAAGTGGCCGCACGCCACTTAATTATTATTCACCCTGCGCGCGGACAGTCAAAGGGGTTGATGTGTGCCTCCAGGGAAAATACATGAACCACAAGACCACAAAACGATGGTATTAAATATTCACACATTACTTGTTGCGCATGCGCGCACTAGATAAAATATTTACAAAAATTAGGGGTTGTAATTTTATTTACGGGGTATTTTTTTTAAATTGACTAAAGGTAAGTGTCCTAAAACAATTTTTTTTATTTTTTCTATTAAAGTGGTTTTTGGTTGTTTTGGTAAGTAACGCCATCTATAGTTGAATAGAAGTGGAGTTAAGAAACTAATCTCAAGCGTAGTTCGTGTTCGACGTGAATTCAAGTCTCTGATAACGAACGCTTGATAGCAAGGACCAAAAGCAATAACTCATCCTTTATCTCGTCCTTTATCTTGTCCCTGCCTTTACGTTATCTATACACCGTCTTCGCGCCACGCCGGGTTGGCATGGCAGGGTAGAACGGCCCGAAACTAATAGGGTTAATCAGAAATTAATCGCGTTCGACGCGTTCCCGCGACGGGGATAAATTATTTCTGGGAATTATTAAATTACTGCTACCACAAGAAGACACAAGTTACCTACCCCCACCCTTAATTTTCTCTACAACTAAAACACTATAATTCCTAATTTTGATCTTGCAAACTAAGCTACTGTTCTGAAGCTCAAAATAATCACACAAAAGGGTGCAAGGGGGATGATTATAATCATAGCTTTAAGGGAGCAAATATGTGTAAGTAAATAAATTAGCGACCACGTATTAAGTTTCAGTTTTGTGTGTTCGCTGCAAAAAAACCTACTGACAAAGGGTTGTAATGGGTTAAAAGTAGCAAAGTATAATGCTGGGGTTGAAAACGTAAAAGGGGTGCGAACGGTGCGGCTGTGAACGATTAGTCCGGTATTACCAACAACGCGTGAGGTTTTAGTGGATGTATCGGACTTTAGCCAAAGCTAAACTTGGGGCAACCCTCTTCCGGTTTTCCGGTTTTCTCACCCCTTTACAACGCAGGTTCATAGGGTTTGGTTACTACAGTTTTTTTGTTTCGCTAGGTGCTATAAATCGTTCTAACGCGCTCCAAATTGTTATAAATCGTAATTTATTAATGTTAATGTTAAAGGGGTTGAAGCCACGCGTTTCACCCTTGAACATTAACAACATCCGGTTCGAAAACAATAAAAAACAAAAAAATCAAAGAATTAAGGTCTAAATGTTCTAATTTTTTTTTATTAATTTAAAAAGTTAAAAAAACCGGTTAATGTACCGGTTATTTTATTATGTAAAAAATACCGGTTAATTTTTTTTAACCGGATATTTTTTTAAAAAAATATTATTTATAATTTTAAATCTTAGAAAAATGCTATATTTAATTAGAAACCGATTATGTTAAAAACCGGTTTTTAAAATTAATAACCGGTAGAACTAAAATCATGTTTTTAGTTGTTTCGACTATATACCAATAACCTGATTATGAATTGTTGACTAGTGCATCAGATTTCGTCAATAATTTTATACTTTCATTCATTTTAATCAGTTGGCATCATTAATTTACATTCACAACGTTTTGTAACAATCGAATGTAGTAATTTATTCGTGAGTATTTCAAAAATTAATGAAAGTATGTCCCAATAAAATGTTTGAGATTAAAACTAGTTGATTATTCTTGGCTGTAATTGTAATCACCAATAACCCATAAAAATTGCAAACGCGGAAATTCGAAATTATTATTTTATTGTTCCTGCGCACATTAATCGTGAATTATGATTACGATTAATTGCAATATGGATTAATGCGCGCGCGCGCGGTCATCGACGCGATCGGGCAGCGTCAGCGAATTTGCGGACACACCACAGGAAAAAGCAAAAGGTAAGAAAAGTATTTGTTTAGTGCGGTGTTTGGTGGAAAGCGAAATCGAAAGCGAATACCACTCGCTGCGTTTTATGCTAATTCAGCACCGATTTGTTCGTGCCACGCAAACGGCTAATAATGCAACAAATTACGCATAATTGCGACTTTACTACTTTACTGAGTTATTTTTTTATTTGTTTTAGTTTGTAATAATATTTCTATGTAATAATCTAACATGATTTTAATTGAGTAGAAAAGTGAGAACTTTACGAATGTTTTTTTAGTGCGCATGCGCAATGTTCTTAAAGTAGTCTACTGTAACTACTTAACTCAACTTAAAATTGTAATTGTTCTAGATAATAATGATGACACGTATTACAATTATATTTAATATCTACTAAGTCATTAGCATTAATTTTAAACATAGTATTTAAATTTTTTTACTGCGCATGCGCAAAATACTTAGTTGCAAATACAAAAATAACAAATAATATCAGAAATAATGAACTATATTACTTTATTAGTAAGTAATTTTGTGACTGCGCATGCGCAATTTGTACTTTATACTTTTGTTGCGCATGCGCGTTAAAAAAAGTAACAACTAAATATGTGTTTTAATTTTTATATTAGCAATGACTAATATAATTATTATTACTCAGCAATCTACCATGATGAGTAAGTAAATTCATAAAAATTATTAATTATTAATTGAATAACAAAATTATGTTATGACCAAATCAATAAATTATTTATTTATGAAGTTGTTAATTAAACTACGTTGCGAATTAAAATGATTGTCATCAATAATTATTGTCGTACCATAATTACCAATAATTTAACAACAAAATAAAAAAAATAGAATAAAAAATAAATTAATTACGTCAATTATTTTTGATTTAAAAACATAATATTTGTAATTATTTCTCAAAAATCAAGAAAAACATTCTAGAACTATTGAAAATTATGCATCATAAGAAAACGCAACTCAAACTCAATATTAACGACTTCTACGAGTGTTTATTGACTTAAGTCAAATTACTTAAACGTGTTTCCTGCACTAAAGTACGCCCACATAATTGAAAACATTAATTATATTTAAAACATGATGAAAATCAAGCGCGAAAACTCGTAATGAGCAAACACTATACCAACCCCCACCACTTTAATATAAATTGTAAAATGTGTGGGCATTAACAATAAACAAATCGACGATGGAGTGAATCAGATCGGAAAATAAAGTAAAAACAAAACGTGAGTGCGAATTTGATGTGTAAACTCGCGAAATGTGGTCAATGCCGTCAATGCGTTAAAACCAAAAATGACGAACACAATCACCCATTGACTCAATGCGCATGCGCAACAAACTAGGTCGCGTGTTATGTGTACTCTTACTTAGAATACAGTCAGTCATATAGTCATAACAATTAATAAAGAAGTAAATACTTGAAATGTTTAGGTGTTTTTTTCTTGCGCATACGCGTTAAAAATATGTAGACATTGCGCATGCGCCAAATACTTAATGTGGTTTATGATTTTTTTCATGTTGTGGGTTGTCTTTGGGTTAATTGTGCACATACTACTCGTACATTGTAACATTGTTTGGTCTTTGCAACAACGATGACGCAGTGCCCAAGAACGTGCGGTCAGCGTGCGCGATGGTAAGGAAGCGGAGGAAGGCGCGCGTACCAAACGAAGAACGCGCGCACGTAAACCGGTTGCTGACCTTCGTCTTCTTCGGCCTTTGCCGCCACAACACAACAGTATATTCCTTTCAACCTTTCTTTACGTTTCTGTGTTTTGTGTTTAACGTTTCAGTTCTAAGGTTTTTCACTTTATTTTACCTTTTAATCAAAGACAACACAATAAACGTAAAGTTCGTTTTATTTTTTTAAGTTCAAGAGCTTTTTAACTTCTTGGAATCATAAAATCTCGGATAAAAACGAAGTGGTTTGGAAATAATTTTTTTGACGCGCATGCGCAAAAGAAATACCAATCTAACATTTTTTAACGCATTTTAAACATATTATAGACTTCCAAAACATATCAAAATAAAAATCACGTAACCACCTCAATTCTACCCTTGTTTTACCAATTTCCCCACCCCCCAACCCTTAAAAAGTAAAAACTCACGTTTTATCCCAAAATAAAGATTTCGTTAGTTTTTCATAAATCCTTTGAACATATTCCAAAAAGACATGATACGGTTCGACAAGCCTTCGGATTTTCTCCCCCGACGGCGGCGGCGGTGGTTGTGGCAGTGAAACGACGCGGCGGTGTGCCAGCTAGGCACAGCGTGCCGGGGACATAAATCTCTTTCGCGTTCGTGCTTGAACATTTCCACTCTTGCCGGCGGCGGTCCCCGTTCGCTTTTCTTCCACTGGCAAACGAGCGCGTGTGTCGTCGCCGCCGCCGCTTGCCATTCGGTCGACGTCGTTTTCGTAAACACAATGCGTATTTATCGGCGTGCATTTTCCGCCAAAGATTAATAGGCCAACTCCGGGGATGCCACCAGCGTTTTCCACGCCACCGCGTGCACTGCCACCGCCTCCGGGGGTAGTATATCTACCGCTTTGCTTTTACGTCGGCATCGAATGAAAAGCTTTGAATATGTGATTACGTTACATAAATATTAACAGGAACAATTGAATTTAAGCGTACGAAGAAGAATCTAGGTCAATCAATCAATCGATAGATGGCGCTCTGCTTCAGCGAAACGAAGCATGATTGTGATTCCTTAAATCCTTTTAAACCTTAAAGGAAGCACATTTGCATGATTGGATGGCTTCACGTTGCGCCAGCAATCCTTTTGATTGTCCTTTTCGTCCTTCCATTCTTTTAACCTACTACCACTAACCTAACTTTAACTCTACTTTAACCTCTTTAATGGTAATGGTGAGAAATCAATTATCAACTTGAAACTTGAAACTTTCGACGCTTAAAACACTTAGAACTTTTAGGCATTTTTTTGGTTGGTGCATTTTTCCACATTTTCCACTTTTCGCTTTCAATGCACTTGTGCTTTTTTGGTCCGAAACTCCGACTACTTTATTATATTTTTTGTGGCGCGCTTCAACAAAACCTCAAGTGAGTGCCTTGGCAATGACACAAGCCCAAGTCGAGTGCATCCATCATGGCGCTCATGCTGAGATGATTCCTTCGTTTTCATCCCAGGGTTACTGGTGACGTGCACATAAACGTCAAGTGGTTTTGTGCCGAAAATTTTTCGTTTTTATGATCGAAAATGTGCATTTTCAGCCTCGTGGAACACCGCAGAGATGCAGTCGACTAAAGTGCACTTTTCTTTTCCATGCTCAAGCTCTGCTATTAGCCGCGGGAAAAGCGGAAAATCTCGGTTAAATACGATGAAAATAGGAGATTAATAGGCGAGAACAAGTCACGAACATACGAGACAAAAAAAAGGTTACAATCATGACTCATGACAAAAATTTGAATTTTTAACCAAAAAATTATTTTTTCAGATAAAAAAAACTTAAATTTCAATGAATATCTCTTATATTATAAAAGATAAAAATATGATAGTAACGCCATCTAGTGGTTTGGATACCTACTAAAGTAATACCATAGATGACGCTTGTAAATGTATACCATAACCTCAAAATAATCGCTATTTAACCTTAAAATCGCCATTCTCGATACGAAAAAGATTTTTTGAATTAGTAATTGAAATATCCCTTAAACTATAACAGATAAAAATCAAATCTAAACGCCATCTAGTGGTTTGGACACCTGCTAGAGTAATATCATAGATGGCGCTTGTAAATGTAGACCATAACCTCAAAATAATCGCTATTTAACCTTAAAACCGCCATTCTCGATACGAAAAATATTTTTTGATTTAATAATTGAAATATCTCCTAAACTATAACAGATAAAAATAAGATCCAAGCGCCATTTAACGGTATGAACCTTACTTTAACACCATAGATGGCGCTACTGAACATGAAACCTTCCAAATATCACTTTTTAACTTAAAAACATTCCCAAACAAATTCTATTGTTTATTCCAAATAATTTTCGATAAAAATTAAAATTTTAATAGCTTTATATTCATTTCCTAAACTTCTCTTACAAAACCGTTATTTTTAAAACGTATTTTCACAATTTCGTAACACTGGAGTACATTGTGGATTTGGTGTATGTATTTTTATGTTTTTTTATCGCCGAGTGCGAGCTACTGCTGTGCATTGTACATAGATCATATTTTATTCCGCGTCGCTACAAATTCAAATTCCTCCACTCGCCGTGCACACGTCGCATTCGGCCGGCTCTCCAAATGAACTTGTGAAGAACACGGCGGCGGCACACACAACTCTCATATGCAAATCGAGATGAAATACGAAAATATGCATGCGCGCTCGTCGGAAATTCACAACACACAATTTCAAATTTCAACGCTAATATAATATTACATATTACACATTTCGCATTACACACGTTACGATTCGACATGTTAACGGCCAAACAAACAAGCAGCATATAGAACGGCAACATGATTCAATTTCGCAAGTAACGCCATCTATGATGACATAACCATAAAAAATTTAATCAAAAAAAAATTAAAAATTTCCCAACTAAAAAATTTAATAAAATTAGAAAATAATCATGAGGTAAAATTTTTTTACTAAAAAAAATTGCATTGTAAGCAAGGCCGTTTCTTCATAATGCTGAGCACAGACAACGTCGACATCACCATCATAGTTCCGTATCGCAAATATCACAAATGTCGTTTGTTGCAGACGTCGTCAAACGAACAAAAAGTTCATTCAACGTGCACACCGCGTTTGCTTGGTTATGATCGACACAACTAGCAACTACTACAATACAAGCAAGCTAGGTGAGTTGTTAGGAGTATAACGATGACGATGACTATGACTAAATTACAGCGACGTGTCAACGTATATTCCTTCCTTCCATCGATGAAGTTACCAGTTCTTGCGTTTTGTTCGGCGGGTTGACAGTCTATGCACATAATTCTATTGTGCGGCAGCTATAGTTTTCCGCGAGCGTGCATATGCTGCGTGGATAGACATAATAGGCGCGCAACGTGTAACGGATTCGCGTTATTGTGCGTTTCGCTCGAAACGGTGCTTTCAATTTGGTGCGCCCGCCACCGCCGTCCGCCCGATTGTCGATGAGTTGAATACACTTTGTTGTTACACGAGACAATCTTAACTTAACTCACTTTACATCGCACCATACTAATGAATGCTAATTTAGGTCTAAACAACTAAATTATGTTAATAATTAAAATATTAAAATTTACAAAACACCCTGTATTATTTTTAAATTAGCAAATAAACCTTTTATGGTTAAATCATATTTTTACGCATTAATTTAAGTCTCTTAGATAAATTCTTTGACTCTTCAACTTCAACATCATGACTTTCTTTTTGCTTCTTTTTCTTGTACTTCTTGTTTGGCTATTAATTAAAAATATCGATGTATCAAAGTACGTACTACAGCTTGCCGCCGCAATCGAGTAAAGATACACCACATTGCTGCCCTTCTATAACCAGACCAGACGATAGTAATTCACTCTTGCGCGCTCAAAACTGTTGAGTACGAAATGCGCGCTGCGAACACGCTCGAAAGTTTTAATTAACGTGCACTCGCGAATTGCGCCAATTACGCCCCTTTGCCTCTTGTCATAGACGCGAAGAGTCCAGCCCGCATTCTGGTTTGGCTCATTGAACAATTTTCGAATCGAACAGTTTCACTAATTAATACGCTGGGGTGGTTAGTACTTATGAACAAAATGGCCAACACAAAATAAATTTGAATTAAATTTAAATTTCATAAAATACTGATCATTACACGAGCATTTTAGGATGAACAGCGAGCGCGGTTTGGATTGTTAGGATTTCATTATTTTGTAATTCTGTAATTAATTTATTTATTTGTTTATTTCAGTAATTTGAGTAATGTAATTATATTTGTTTGGGGTTTTAGGCATTGATATTAAATGAATATTTTATTATATGATTAACAAAGTATTTATTACGTTGTATTATTATTTAATTAATGAATTAATTGTGTAAAATATGAAATATCCAAAAATATATTTACGGATCATTGTTGATTTATTTATTGAAATATCTCATAAACTAATACAGATAAAATTTGTATCAAAACGCCACCTAGTGCAGTGTGAACATACTAATCAAACACCACAGATGGCGTTAGTGAATTCAAACGATAACCTCAAAATAATCGTGTTTTAAACTTTAAAAATATAATTCTGACAGAAAACAGTATTTTTGGTTTATTTATTGATATATCTTATAAACTATTACAGATAAAAATTTGATCTAAACGCCATCTGGTGGCATAGAAGCCTACGAAACAAACACAGCAGATGGCGCTTCTGAACTTATTCCGTAACCTTAAAATAATCGTGTTTTAACGTTGAAAATGTAAATCCGAACAAAATACTTATTTTTGATTTATATCTTGAAATATCTCATAAACTAATACAGATAAAAATTTGATCTAAACGCCATCTAGTGGAATGTAACCGTACTAACCAAACACAATAGATGGCGTTAGTGGATTCGAAGGGTAACCTCAAAATAATCGTGTTTTAACCTTGAAACACATAATTTTAAACAATAAATAATAATTTTTGATTTATTCATTGAAATATCTCTTCAACTATGACAAATAAAAATACGATCTAAACGCCATCTAGTGGTATGTAACCGTACTAAACAAACATCATAGATGGCGTTAGTGAATTTCAACCCTTACCTCGAAATAATCATGATATTACCTAAAACCTTAAAAATATTTTATTATTACTCTAAATGTAATCAAACTATTATAACCCCATTAACTACCCTCTAATCTCGTTGAAATATATAAACCCCACAAAAATGTGTCTTTACTCGAAATTTGTATAATTCATAATTTTTGAAACTTGCAACTCGACTGCAAAATGTAAATCGCTTGCTTATTAAATAGACGAGTGCTCTGTGTACTTTGTATACTTTGTGTACTTCGTGTACAGTAGCAAATGTACAAAGTAGTCCGACGAATAATTTCGCGACTTTGTAATCTCCTGTTTGTAAAGTTCTCTACCCGTTATTAAGTTTATTGCGCTGAAAGAGCCCGGCATTTCGACATTTCCCAGCCGGAGTTTTCCGCGGCAGCGTCGACCAAAGTTTGCAAACTTTTCGCACTTAAATCTCGCGCTGCCAGAGATAAGTGGAAACATGCGTGCGAATTTAAACGAGAGCATTATGATAATAATAACACGCTTTTGCTAATTTAAAATTACTTAGAGAACAAGAAGCGGAACATGTACAAAGACACGAATTTTCCAGCCAAGACTTAAGGGTTGCAGAAAAGACAAATGAAGTAAAATATTGTTTTTTCAATGTTTGAAGTGATTAACAGCAAAATGTTTTAAAGTAAGTCATTTTATGAATTAATAAAAAAAAATTATTTAAGGGTTGAAAAAAAATTTTGAAGATTTTTGGAGAGAAAAAAATTGGGAATTAAAATATCCAAGTTTACGTAAATTTCAAATTAAATTTTATATTTTTATCTTGAAAACCCTTAGAGTTATGGCCATTTAAAAATTTAGGGGTGGAATTTTTTTTTTTCCAAAAATTTTTTTTAAATATTTCTATCATTGTCAAATAAAAATATTATATAGCCGTTTATAACATTTCGTTTATAATCCTTCAATGAATCATTTATTCAATCTCGCGGATTGAAAGCTCATTACGCTAATTGGATTTTCATTTCACGTCGCTTCGCTCTACTATCCACTCGGTTCCCGCCGTTTTCATTTCATCCGACCGCTTTTCTTCAGATCGGATTAAAATTCATCCTCCGCTCGCTTTCGGATGAGAATCTTCGGCGCAGCAGCACTGGAAAGCAATTAATTTGCACGCGGGACTAAGAAAAAGGCGGCCGGTGTTTGAGACCACCATAGAAGCATATAAAGCGTTCGGAGCGTTGCATAAGCATTCAAACTCGGCCAAATAAAGAAAGAAGAACGAAGGATTCAAATTCAGAGATTTTCGTTCATTCCAAGCTTCACTGTCATCCCTGTCTCTTTCTAGTTTTGCGTGCGCGATTCGTGCGGAACGCTTAGCGGTCTCAAAGACTTGCGGATAAATCCACCAAATCCGCCTTTTATTCATTCGGGAGACGCGAATTTTGCTTTGAGTTTTACTTTTCTCGCTGTAAGTAGTCAGCGCAAACGATTCAGAAAAAACGACTAAAGTATCCCACAAACGAACGACCGAAAAAATCCTTTCTTCGCTTAATTCTCTTTTTTGTGGGTGAAACTTTTGTTTGAGTTTAAGTAGGATTAAAACAAAGTAAGGGTAAAAGGACTTTATTTGGATTTTTGGGGTGCGAACACTCAATAAAATTTTATTTTATTGTCAAATTAATAAAACAACACCTAACAAAACCAAACATACAGCGCTATCTATGATTAAAATACACTAACGCCATCTATGATTGCATTTCCATAATACAAAAATGTAATATTATAATTTTTATTTTGTCCGTGAAAAATTTCGGAATAAATCTCCCGGAATTCTATTTATCCCATTTCGAATATATTTATTAAACAAATTTCAGTGATGCGCGACCGAAAAATTGATTAAAATTGAAAAAGTTTTTCGTGTGCGGTGAGCAGCTGTCGCATGAAAATGAATAAAGCTACAAAGTTACAAAGCAAAACTTTTATCGACACAAAGAGGAAAAAAATTAAATTAAAATAAAACTTTTCTCTCGTCCAAACTTAGCCAGACTCACGTTAGAAGATTATTAAAAGTTTTTGTTTTGTCTCAAAACAAAATTAAATTCAATTACGTTAAGTACAATTTTCATTGTGTTTTTAATAATGAAATAAATTTGAGTAAAAAATTTAATTTCCCAATTAAATCTCGGCGTTAAACAATTCGTCACACTGACATGGCGATAATTTATTGATTTCGCAGACGGTGTTAATTGATTGAAATCGCGTCGAATCTAATTCAAGCAAGTGCCTACAATCCCACTGTCCCATTGAATTATTTATTGATTAACTGGGTCGAATAACAATTTAGGCTCAGTCATTGATCGAAACTGGTACGATCGATTGATTGTCTACAATCAACGCATCATCATTATTATTATTAGTGGGATTATTATACAATAAGTTCAAAGTACTTTTTTTTTAATAATTACTAATAACTTTAAGGGTTAAAGTTTAATTTTCTTTAAATTTTTAAAATATTTGAAACTAAATTACGACTAGCACACAATACGGACGTGTCATATTAATTTTCCACGTAGTTTCGAGCATAAATAGAATGGAATTCTTATAGAATTGGGTCGTATGTTATGCACTCGTTTCCCGTGACTTAGTAACTGTTAGTGACGTTTGTGACGAATTACTTAAGTTGAGTAAGTTTGGTAGTTCAAAGAAAAAACTACGAGAGTTAATATTTACCAATTATTTTCACATGTCAGGACTTGTCAAACAAGACATCAATTATTTTTGACTAAAATAAAAAAACGAACTACACACATGACGCCATCTATCGGGAAAAAATGTACGAATTAATTTAATCTACAATTAAACATGTAAAGTTTAAATCAAGATATGCAATGCAATGGTAATAGAAATAGCATATGATTAAATCCACACCCACGAAAACCATCGACTTCTTTTTCTTGCCTTCACTCACTCACACTCCTTCACAATTGCTGTTCGTGTGAGGAAAGAAACTGGATTAAGGTCACACATTGTCCAGCGCTATGTTTAACGTTTAGAGTGGATCCGGGATTCGTGTAAGTTGCACGATGAAAGTTTTCGATGCCGCATAAGGAATTGTTATGCAAATTAGAGTTGAATGCAAAGAAATATAAAACAAACTTTTTGGCAAAATGGCAAATAAAATAGAGCAATAATAATAAATAATAAAATAATAAATAATAATAATAAAATAAAAATAAAATAATAATAAAATAATAACAAAATAATAATAAAATAATAACAAAATAATAATAAAATAATAATAAAATAATAACAAAATAATAATAAAATAATAACAAAATAATAACAAAATAATAACAAAATAATAATAAAATAATAACAAAATAATAATAAAATAATAATAAAATAATAACAAAATAATAATAAAATAATAACAAAATAATAATAAAATAA
>JARJDS010015034.1:0-18437 GCA_030264155.1 Atheta pasadenae | reverse complement strand
TACCTTAGGTATTTGTTGTAGTAAACCCTCCAAACGTTGTACGCTAACTTTGGGGTTAGCCCTTAGAGCGTCGAAAACAGTTTGGACCTTTTGTTTCGTGGATTCGGAGACTTTGTGGCCATGGCTCGTCGATAACAACGCGCTGGTTCCCGATTGGAAAGCTTGACTTACTGAACCACCCATTTTCAGGACCTAATTAAAGAAATCAATTCATAAATGAAGTATTTTTAAATTAAATTTTTAATAGTTTACCTTTGTGTTTAAATTTACCAAAATGTTGAACTCATATCTTTATTTAAAGCTTCAATCATGCTGATGTGTTGATTCACTGCTAGTTTTCACCATTTTCACCCACATCGGTGTGTGAGGACGATAACAAGTAGCAACTAGGACGTCACGTCGTTACTGGTTTCGAGGACGAGTACGTCATGATGTCATTGTTTATGTTGTATTTACGCAGGAACTACGTGCGCGCACCACACCGATCGGAATGCAGCGCAACGGGCACACAAAATGCAAATCTGTTATCGCGTTATCACCTGCACTACTTGTTATACTTATTATGTATTACTTTTTTATACACCAGCGCACAAAAAAACAATTGACATTCAATTGGTTGAACTCAGTTCAATTCTTTAATGTCTTTTGTCAAAATTTAGTTTTGTTTGTCTTTTGTTTTATGTATTTATGTTTTAAAAATTCGGTTTGTTGATTTTCGTTTGTTTACTGTGCAACTTGATTTTATTTTGCTTTGTAAGCAAAGAAACTAATAAAGAACTAAACAAACGAAGTAATGATTCTTGTTTTTTGTCGTTTTAGATAGTTTTCGAGTGTTTAGTGTGTTTGTTTGGAAGTGTTAGAATAGAATCGCAAAATTATGTACGCAGTGAACGCGGACGTTTTTAAGTCTCGGCACAGGCAGGCAGGCAGCACGCGTCGCTAATTGGTCGCCGTTGCTATTTGCGTCAATGGTGACTCGCGTTCGCACAAAGCCCCACACCGTCGTCCAGCAGAAAACCAGCCAGAGCGAAAATTAAGTCGGTCGCAGGAAGCGCACAGGCAGCAGAGCGGTAAACATCCAAACGTTGTGCTGTTCCACTGTACGTCTAGTCCTGCTGACCTGCTACTCCGCTAGCCTGCGCTGGCCTCCGACTGGCTGTCTGTCGACGAGCGACGAGCTTTAGCACACTTCAGCAGTAAAGTAGCAACAGCAGGACTAGGCAGTCAGCGACGACGAACCAGCAGGGAAACGAACGGACCACTTGGAACAGATGTTTGTGATGACAGCTTTTGGTTATGCGCAGTAGAAGTGAGTAAAAGTACCAAAGTACATACAGATGGTTACAATCACTTACAGCAAGTAACGCAAAGTAACAGTGTCCCAGCAGGTAACGATCACAATGTAGCAAGAAAATGCAAAGTTAAACAGAAACCTACATTTTCTTTGTTGTTTACCAGACTTAAAAACTCAAGTGTAAACACCACAAAACACAAAATGGTCGATATTTTAGGTTAGAATTTTACATTAAAATTGTTTGGTTTAATTTTGTTAACTTGTAAAAGTTATTCTTTTTAGTATAATTACTGAAATTAATTAACTATTTCTTAATATATTATTTCTTTTTAAATATACATACCGTTTTTGCTTATTTTGTTTATCAGACACATAGAACGCAACCAACATTACACTTGACGAGTAATCTTTAATTGAAAACTTTAAAAAACAAACAAAAGTCTAACGTAATTAAAAACAACAACTACTATTGTTTTATAATTTCATAGGTGTTCATCGATTTCTTCTTCTAACGTAATACAAATAATTTTAAAAAATATATATAAATTGTAAGACATTTAGCGCCATCTAGTTTAAAATCAACGAATGATTACCAAAGTAACATAAGTTGATATTACAACCACTAGTGGCGCTTTATCCACTTCCATGTTAAACTTCACTGTTACTGGCTGTTACCACAAACCGCAGGAATCAGCAGGAGCGAAAGTATAATGTGGTATAATGAAGTACTTTTATTTGTCAGTATTTGTAATGGAATCAGCTGGTTCTTGCGACCTGCTGCTGTGCTTCCATAACGCTTGTATATGTATGTGTTACCCGCTGCGCAGGAAACGACGCATCAGACGCAACAGCGTTTAAAAGCATGAGTCCAATAAGAAGAAGACCAGAAGAATGTAAATGAGAAATGAGTTGGTTGAGTTCCGCGAATACCACCAAGAGGTTAACACCGCTACAATGTGTTCGCCGCGTTTGCCACCAATCGCGGTGATAATAAAACGATAAACAGCGACAGCAAGTCGTTTAACTCGTACATATTAATTTATTTATAACATACAAGTGTGATGTGCACAACCATACGTCTTCTATGTACGCGGACGTAAACGTAATGAATAATGTGGAATGAATCGTCATGCTACACAGAACGCGAATCAGGGAATACGCGACTTTGCGCTCGCAATTTGGTCGTTCACATGTTAAATCAATGTAAGCTTTCAGACACAAACGCGTATCGGAGTGTTGCGGCATAATCGGCATTGAATGCAGGGTACAATGTTCATTTAGTTGAGTTAACGAATCGTTGCAAATATCAGAAATTTATAACAAAATTAGAGAAAAACGAAAAAAATTGGAAATATTGTGAAGTTTAAAAAATACAAGTGAATAGTGTAAACAAAACAAAGGGATTAATCAAAAAAACAAAACACAGCTGAAGAGAAAATCAACAAAAGCTTCACGATTGTTTGTAACATATTGGTTTTGATAAAACAAAAAACAAAAGACAAACTTACCAAAGAAAATAAATGTAAGTTAGTGTTTCGTGTTGCTTTTCTTTTGTTTATCAATAGTACCAACTCCAAATAAAACAAAACCCCAACAAAATCGTTTGTTTCTTAACTTCTTCTTAAAATCATAACGTAGCATTGCATTTGGAAGTAAGTGTAGCGTTTATACTTTATTCTTTACGGTTTTTCATAATTTAAACGTACAACTCGTAAAACGTCGCTGTATACGACACGGGTAAAATTTCAAATCCCAAAATACATTTTGGCATAAATCCACGGTTGTCTGGTTCACTCTTGGTGTGAACTTCTGTGAATCTCAGTCGTTGAATCTTTCTTTTTTCGATCAATCGTGTTCAGTCGTTAATTCCCATTCGTAATACAACAATTAATTCGCGGAAAGCACAGAATCCTAGTCAACCATTTAATTATTTTGATGAACTGATGAGTAATGTTGTAAAATCAACTATAACCATATTGGTATTATTAGTAATACGTTTTTTGTGTTAATTACGCGACAAAACACATTGTTGTGACTTTCACTGACTTCTATTACTTTTTGTGATAATTTGTGGCTTGTGGCTTAAAATTGTGATAATTATATTCAAGTGATAAATGGTGAATGGTTTTAAAGTGAGGTTAAAGTAAATTAAAGTGAGGTTAGTTTTAGTATTTCCGTAGTATAGCGTTTCGTGTTGGGTGCCGCGTTTAATTTAATTAAATTTAATTGAATTCATTGCGTGTCCTAGTTTTATTTATCTTTTTTATGTTTTTGTGCGTACAATGTCACCACTGTTGTAGACGCAACTAGTGGTAGGTACAACAAGTACAAATTGTGGTAGAATATGTAAATGAGACACTCCCAAGTCACAATTTGTTCAATTTACTTACGAAAACTATGATCCAACATGTTTTATTACTTTATTTAATTGAAAGTTCTTTGTTTTGGTGAGAAAATGTGTGTTTTTCAGACACTACACCTTTACACTTTCTGTTAACTGTCAACCACTGTCCAACGTATCTGCTGCTGGTAAACCTAACCTTAAAAAAACTTACCTGTTTCAGATTTCTATGTCAAAATTATTTGACTATCTTGATGAACAATCACCGAAATACGTTGATAATGAAACAAAACACAAACAATTGCCAAACGAACCAATATCACACATCAATTGTTGTGAATGCGGATCAAAGTGTGATTGCGGATGTGAATTGGAGACACCATTTCTTCAGTCAAAAAGTGAAAAACAAACGACGAAAATGCAGCGCCCCCTTGTTGTAAAAGCTCGTAACTCTGTGGGATATGTCAACGAGCTGCACAACGACGCACCGCACATGCTCAGTTACGCTGAAAATGAAATTCTGAACGAAATTCAAGAGTTTGATAAAGAAAACGAACAAAACGGCACGGAGAGTAATAATGAAGCAAAAGTTATTTTTGTTAACGGCAATCAGAATGGAGAGGAAATTGTCCAGGAAGCTTTGTTTAGTGCAAACACATCAAATAATAAACGATATTTGAATCCGGATATATCCGCCATGTCTGTTTTAAGTCTTGTCGATCGTGGAGATGATTTGGAAAACAAAATGGATACAAATCAGTAAGTTATTAAGGTTTTAAATAGTTAAAGTTGTTGTAAAGTTTGTGTTGAGTTGTTTCAAGGTTATTAGAGGTCGGTACGAGTAATTAGAGTGGCAGAACCATAGGTTTTTTTTTTCAATTGTTAATGGATTCAAGTATTATTGGAATATTATTGTAGTGAAACTTTATAATGATGCTTTATGGTTTTGTTATGACCTTGACCTTGACAATATAAATATTCATTTTTTTCATTCAATATGAAACATGCTAAAAAGTAATTAATTTGTTCTATGGTTTTGTAATTGTTTAGAGACGTTAATTAGGGTAATTAGTCATTTAACATCAATAAAAACAATTATTGTTTTTTATATTTTTACCACAAATCAGTAGCGCCATCTAGTTGTCAATGTTTAAAACTATACCTGTTTTGACCTGTTTACTGTTTTGACAAGAAGCAAAACATGTGATTAACCTAGAAATTAATTCTGGTATCTTTTTATCAACTGTTATCACTACGTAAATAATTTTTTATGTAAATAATGTTTTTTTAATTTATAGAGACTTTGACTCACCAGTAATACCTGTGCCATTGCAAAAAATTAAAATGCAAAACGTGGTGGACAACGTGCACGAATCCTTATCTCATTCATCGCCCGGTAAATCATTGGACACGGAACAATGTGGTGGTGGAAGTGGTGATTATGGGTCTTGCGGATGTATAACACAAGCAAAGTGCCCGAAACCGTCGATTTATTTCAATGATGGCGTCCGTTCGGTAGATTTTATGATGGTTTGGGATCAACAAGAAATTCAAGCTTGTACACAACCGGCGTATACTCGACGAAGTTGTTTTGAAGCGAATTTAATTAAAGAAGGTTTGGAGTTGGAGTACGAAGCACCGGAAAAAAGTGGGTTGTGTTTTATAAAAATTCACGCACCCAAGGAGGTTTTACGAAGATACAGTGAGATTTTAAAGTTGAGAATGCCCATGAAAGAGGTTAGTTATTATGTTGAATGATTTATTGATTTGTTGGGTTTATTGAGACTTTGTAGGATATTTTAAACGAATTGTAGCAAATAGACTGTTAATTTACTACAAGGTGGCGTTGTAGTTGTTTTATTCATGTTTTTTATTGCACTTTACCGCAATATTTAGTGTTTTTTTAATTAGTGCAGAAGTAATTTTTACTAGTTGTTCACAATTATACAAATACGCAATTGTTGTTTATTGTTTTTATTTTTTTGGTTATAAATTTATTGTTTCCGACTTCAACCAAATTCATCAGGAGTTGTGCATGTTACCCAGGGAATTTCGAAACAGAAGGTTTTATAATGCAGCCAATTACTTACGCACAAAGGTAGTTTGTTGTGTTCACACACAATTTTTTTTAATTTTGTGTTGTGTTGGTTCGCTTTGCTTTTCTCACAATTCGCAGCTAGTTCACTGATTGATGCTTGATGTTCATTTGTTTGCACGGCACAAACACACACAAACACAAATATATATCAATCAATATCAATTGAACACAAATACACGAAATACAAACAAAACACTAACGAGTCACAAAATAATAACCAAAACAAACAGTTGGCCGTGTCGTACTTCCACGGAAAAGTGAAAAATAAAAAACAAAGTGTGCGCTGCACTTGTTATAAACGCGCATGCGCAGTTATAGCAAGAGTGACATTTTGAATGAATTTCTTTTTAAATTGGTGTGGATTCTAACTAGTTCAGGTTAGTTTTGTTAATATTAATGACAAGTACAAAAACAAAACACTGAATAATACGTATTAACAAACAATAGAAATGCATCATTTTGTGTAAACTGCATTGTATGTTTGTAATTAATGTAAAAATTGTATTTATGTTGTGAATAGTTTAATTTGATTGACTGTTAAAGGCTTATATGCATTAAAACATGAAGACAAGCTATTGTTATGAAATTCTGAGTTTATTTTTTAAAAATAATTTGTAGATTTTGGGCCAAGAATTAACTCATCGTGGTAATTTTTTTATCGACGGTTTTCGTACACAATGGGAAAAAGTAAAAGATTGGGTTCTTGTTGATAAAGAACATTTTCCGGAAAAAGGACATCGTTTCACTGCAATTTACAGCCGTGACAGAGAATATTTGTAAGTGTTTATAGTTTTTTTCTAGGTTATGTCAAGTTTTATGTTGTTATCTTTTAATTAAGGTTCGATGTTGACTCGCCATGTTTCTTCACACCGGCCATACACTCGAGAATAGTGCAATTCATTCTCGATCGTCAAATGTTTAGCAAAAACAACGACGATTTTGCGTTCGGCATTGAAAGACTGCTTAATGAAAAGACTTACACTGCTGTTTATCCATTACATGACGTAAGTATTGAAGTTTGGTTGAAAATGATTTGAAAATTAAAATTTTAAGTTTGAGGTTAAAAAAAAATTTATAATTCGTTTAGGGAGATTATAGAATACCAGGATCAATGCGTCACCTCCTCTACACAGAATGGGCCGCAATCCGAAAATGGTACCGTTACCAACCCTTAGACTATGTTCGGGAATATTTCGGCGTAAAAATCGCATTATACTTTGCCTGGTTAGGCTTCTACACTCACATGTTAATCCCCGCCGCCATTGTAGGACTCGCATGCTTCATTTACTCATGGGCAACACTCTATGACAACAAACCGTCTGAAGATATCTGTAATTCCACCATAAAAATGTGCCCATTATGTGATCACTGGTGCGATTATTGGGACCTGAAAGAAACATGCGTACATGCACGTATAACTTATTTATTCGATAACCCAACGACTGTATTCTTTGCCATATTCATGTCGTTTTGGGCCACATTATTCCTCGAATTATGGAAAAGATACTCAGCGGAGATAACTCATCGATGGGATTTAACTGGATTTGATATTCAAGAAGAACATCCACGCCCTCAATATTTAGCTAGATTATCCCACGTTAAACGTCGACAAATGAATATTGTCACGAACACAATGGAGCCCTATGTACCTTTTTGGAGGATGAAATTTCCAGCTACGATTTTAAGTTTTTCGGTTGTCATTTTATTAGTCGCAATGGCTTTAGCTACAGTTGTTGCCGTGGTTTTGTATAGAATGAGTGTACTTACGGCGCTACGGGTTTATGGTGATCGCGTTACGACTAGTTCGGCCATTTTGTTTACGACTTGCACGGCGGCGAGCATTAATTTATGTTGTATCATTGTGTTTAATTGGATTTATACTTATGTGGCTGAGTATTTAACGGAATTGGAATTGTTGCGCACGCAGACTGAGTTTGATGATTCGTTAACGCTCAAGATTTATTTGTTGCAATTTGTTAATTATTATGCATCGATTTTTTATATTGCGTTCTTCAAAGGCAAGTTAATTGGTTCTCCGAGAAAGTACAATAAGATTTTTGGATATCGACAAGAAGAAGTACGTAGAATTCGGTAACAAAGTAAATTAACCTCAAAACTTATGGTTTTTTGTTTAAAGTGTGGACCTGGTGGATGTTTAATGGAATTATGTATTCAATTAGCCATCATAATGATTGGTAAACAAGCGATGAACACTGTTTTGGAAATGTTGTTTCCGTTGTTTTACAAATGGTTGAATACTGTCAAGGTTAAAACTGGTTTGCAAAAAGATGAAAGCTCGAAAAAGGGTACATTACCCCAATGGGTGCGGGATTTTAAATTGGTTGAGTGGGGACCTAGAAGTTTATTTCCGGAATATTTAGAAATGGGTAAATTTTAAAACCATAAAACACACTTAACATAACCTTAAACTGTCTGTTTACAAGTTTCACCGCTAGATGGAACGCCAAATACAGATATTTCCGTAACTTAACTAAACATAACCTAAAAAAATAGATATTTGAGAAAATGTATACTAATTTGAAGTTGTGTTTTATTTTCAGTGTTGCAATACGGTTTTGTGACGATTTTTGTAGCAGCATTTCCTCTGGCGCCATTTTTCGCATTACTCAACAATATATTAGAAATGAGGTTAGATGCACAAAAAATCCTAACCTTTCATCGACGACCTGTAACGCAACGTGTACGTGATATTGGCGTGTGGTATCGAATTTTAGATTCTATAGGAAAATTATCTGTTGTAACAAATGTAAGTTTTTGTTTAATTACTTAATTTAGTACTAAGTTTAGTAATTTGTGTGTTATGTTTTAAGGGTTTTATTATAGCATTCACATCAGATTTCATCCCTCGTCTTGTTTATCGTCTTGCTGTAAGCGAACACTACTCCCTTGACGGATATTTAAACCACACGTTGTCTTATTTCAACACCTCCGATTTTCAAATCGCGTCAGTGCCCAGACATTCGGAATTCAACGAAACGATATGCAGATATCCTGATTATAGAGAACCACCAGGGCATGAACATAGTTATGCATTGAACGCGATGTTTTGGCACATCTTAGCAGCCAGATTGGCATTTGTTGTCGTGTTTGAGGTAAAAATTATTTATAACTCCAAATTTTGCTTTAAATTTATCTTTAAGCCGCTCATAAATAAAATATGTTTAGTTTTATTTATAATTTTGTAGAATATCATTACTTTCTTTATGCTCCTTACTCAACAATGCTTTGAATTGCGTTACAATGCAATTACCACGCTTTTGGTGCTTTTACATCAGTCATAACCTAAAAATACCCCACATGTACGCTTAGAATACACATAATTGACGTTGTGTTTGCATTCATTGTTGGTTATGTTCCAGAATGTGGTAGCGATCGTGATGATAATGGTTCGATGGTGTATTCCTGACGTTCCTAAAGATTTACGAGCACAAATACGACGTGAAGTTTTTATTACGAATGAAATTATTATCAAACAGGAAACCTTACGCGCACAAAGTGGCGATGGTAATAATTACCGAAAATTTTTAATTGAATAATTAAAAACAAAGATTTTAAAATTTAAAAATTTTAAAATTAATTTTCTAAATAAAATGATCTGTTATAGTTTTAAGAAAAGAACGTGCAACAACTTTAAAGTCGTGCCCATCTTCTCAAGCACAATGGGATAGATTTGTGAGTAAATCGTTAACTGAAGCCGAATTTGACCTCATGATGCACGAAAATTTGACACCAGTGGATAGCTCAGGAATTATTAAGTCGCCTACATCTGTTTAAGTCTTTAATTCTTTATATCTTTTATTCTCGTAATAATTTTGACAGGTTAGGTTAGTATCTGATAGGTTATGCTCATAAAACGTGTCTAGTCATGGTGAATTTGTGTGAATCTCACGTAATTTAAGTTATTTTGACTGATAAACGGATTTATACTGTTTCAATTGTTACGACGTACTTTGTTGTTATTTATCATTTAACGAGGTTATGATCAAGTACATTGTACATTAAGTTTAAGATAACTTTGACTCTATGAAACTATTAGATGTTTAAATTTTTATGCCGTATATCTGTCTTTTTGACAGCGTTAAATGTGTTAAACTTGACCAAAGCACTATTTATATACTTCTATAGGTGTTTTCATCGAATTGTAATGTTTATACAAGTTATTGTAACTTCAAACTTTTAAGAAACATGTTAACTTAAGTGTAGTGTATAGTTGCTTACAGAATTGCCATATAATACAACTATGGAATGTTGAATTTCCTAGTTTATCGACGTTGTTGATTACATATTGTGGAATGCATTATATACCGAAAAGTGCTTCCTAAACAATCGTTTTACAAAATAAATTCAAATCATATATTGTATTCATATTTATTAGATAAACTTATATTTCTTACTTAAACAGTTGCAAGATAAACCTTGAATAATGAAGGTTTTAATTCATCAAAGCCCCAAGTAAAACAAACATTTTTATACTTAAACATTATGTACATTTAGAAATGCTTGCTTCAACACTAATTACTCATTTGACAAATAAAAATTTGTTGGCTGCCTTTGCCTACCTACATCATAAAAATCTAGACTATTAGAATATATGATAATAATAACTAAAAAAATGAAATCATGTAAATCGTGTAGTAAAACCATCGGTCGAATGTTTGCTGACTCAAGTATGTAAAGCACTACGTTCAAAAAAGAACTTTACAGTTAAAAGTTAACTTAAATGATACAAAACGTTTCGTGTTTAAGGTTAACTATAACTTCTACACTCATATGATGCGTCAGTCGGCGAAAATGCGTTACTATTTTCACTGCATGCAACATTTTCATCCTGGAATGTGCCTGTCGTTGAAGTCGGCGTGTGGCTATGCACCGGCACAACCACCAAATTCTCAGTCTGTACTTTACCATAACTTTCATAAATCTGTTGTTGCGGTTGTGCAAGTTGTGCATGGGTATGATTATAATCCATATGTACATTTTGTCCAGTACTTTGTCCTTGCACTAAATGAACATTATTCGTGCTAACAGGAGCAGGAACAATAAGAGGTACGGTCGTCGGTACAGCTGTTGGTAATGTTAGTTCTTTATGTGGAGTTTGGTTAAGTACTTGACCTTGTTGTAGGCTTTGTGTTGGTGCTAATCCTGCTTGTGATTGTTGTTGCTCTGGTAATGGGGGCGGATGGTCCGTAAAATTGGGCGGTTCGTATTTATGGCCGGAAGCAGTACGTCTAAATCGGATTGGTTTGGATTCGCCGGTGTTTTTCACTGGTTCGACACGATAACTGCCTTTTAAGTCAGGCGCGGTTTCTGCCCAATGTCCTTTCGAGCGTTGATGCGCTTTAAGTTGTCCGGATTGGATAAACCGGGCGGGGCATACACCGCAAGCGTATGGACGCGCGCCAGTGTGTCTGCGCATGTGTAGCGCCAAATCATTTGATTGGGTGAAAGCACGCGCACAAATCGAACAGACGTAGGGGCGTTCACCGGTATGGACACGCGAATGTCGTAACTTAAATTAATTTATTATTAATTTCGTTAAATTAAGATTTGATAAATATACTCACCAATTTATTGCTTTTATTGAAACATTTTCCGCACAACGTACACAAATACGGTTTTTCACCAGAATGTGTCCGTTCATGACACTTGAGATCATGTGACCGAGGAAATCCTTTTCCACATATTTTGCACTTGTAAGGACGTTCGCCAGTGTGTCGTCTCATATGAACGATCTAACACAAAAAAAATCAGAAAACATAACCTATTTTTACCTAATTTTAACATAATTTTAAGGTTAAAACTTACCATGTTGCTAGAATTATTAAATTCTTTGCCACAATAAATGCACAAATGTAGTTTAGGTACCGCCGTCTCGGCTTTATGTGATTTAACGTGTGTCTTTAAATTATCTGCTCGATTAAATGATCGTCCACACACATTACATACGTGCTTTTTATCGCTTGCTAAATGCACCTTGACATGATCGCATAAATTCTTTATGCCTTCCCCAGTTTCGGGACAAATTGGACAATGCAAAGGTTTACCATCCAATGGATTGTCATGTGTTTTAATGTGTCGAATATAATGTTCCCCTCGGGTGAATCCTTTAGAACATGCGAAACATTTGTACGGTTTATTCTCGTGTCTTGCTAGATGTTTTTGTAATTCTTCAACAGTCATGAATGCATCTTCGCATTTGTCGCATTTATGTGGCATTACATCTCGATGCAGTTGCATATGTCGCGATAGGTGATTCGTACGCCCAAATTCTGAGTTACAAATCGGACATTTTAATATTCGCGATGAATTTTTATCATCATTTGAATCACTTTCCGAATCTAGATAAAAAATATTTACACTTTTAGTTTTTTAACACCACACGCGCCTAATAATAGGCAACTTTATATACTTATAACAGTAACTTTAGTTATTTACTGTTAGTACCAACCTCCAAAAACAAAAAAAAACAAAACTATGCTAACGCAATGTTTTCGCAATTCACTAATCATTAAATAATTAACAGTAAATAATTATAATAACCTATTCGTTTTGACTAAATCAAGCAGGAAAGTAAGTTTGTAAAACAAACCCATTCATTTTTATCAAGTATTATTAGAAATTAACCTTAAAATTTGGTTACAAATTATTAGTTTACATAAGCTTGTAAACTTACCAGAATCTTCTTTATCTTTAAAAGTTCCAGACCTCCGCTTGCGTTTAATAATAGGCTCAACAATAAGATCATCTTCATCAACATCAATTCCATGTTCAATTGCCATATGTTGAGTAAAACTTTTTTTGTATTTGAATCTTCTGTCACAAAATTCACACTGCATTTCCTATAATTGAAAATTTAAAAAAAATACTATAAAAAATAACAACAAAAAAACGTACTCGTTTATTAGGAGTTTTGCCATCTCTTTGTTCTGCAGCTGCACTATGAACCATTTTGATATGATTCTTCAACTGATATTTTGAAACCCTTTTTCCACACTCTGTGCAATCAACCATTCGCTTCTCTGAATGTTTTTTCATATGAATTTTCAACCCAAAACTAGACGTGAATTCTTTACTGCAAACTTCACATGGATACTTTCCATCTTCTTCTATGTCATCATCATAAAATTCATCATCTTCATCATCATCATTCTCCTCTTCGTCTTCATCAGGTATCTCCATTTTAATCTCATTATTCTCCTGCATTGAAACTTCAAGATGCATTTCCCTCTGATGTTTCATCAATAAATGTTGCCTTGAAAACTTCATGTCACAATCCGAACATTTATAACTTTTATCTTTACTTATAACTGATTCAGTATCAGGTTCAAAATCTGAATCTTCACCCTCATGCATTTTATTACAATGATGACTTCTAGCCCTAGCTGTAACAAAAACTTTTGGACATTTGTCACATCTAAACTTCAATTTCTCTTCCTTGTCTTCCTTATCTAATTCAGATTCAGCAGTTTCTTCATCTAAATCATTCTCATGTATAATATCATCTTCAAGTGAATGTTGTGTTTGATCATCATGGTCTTGATCTTCTTTCACAGTAACATTTAAATGAGCCCTTAAGGCTTGGTCATTATTTTTGAAAAATTTACGAAATGCAAACGCCGCTGTAAGTTTTTCTTCGCATTCCGAACACAACGAATCGGGCAACCCGTCGTTTGGCATAACCTGCAATCGTTATTATAAGCAACACAAATGACAACAACATTTGTTATTTTTGTTTTTTCACTTACTTTGATTGATGTGCAGTCTTTGATCATCATCGGGAGACGGCCTTCCGCATCCTCGAAGATGTTTTTCATTTGTTTGTCTACTTTCAGACATGATCTACAGATTTTTTCCGTTATGTCTTCACTCATTTTGATGCGTTCGCAGACAAAATATAATGACAAATTAGAGCTTTACAGCACAATTAACATCCTTAACAAATAAACAATTAAGTATTTTAGTAAATTATACTCTGCAACGTTGATTTGTAGTAATTTTCAAAGATAAATAATGTTAAAACCAGTTAATGCATCGGACAGAATAGAATAAAAACACATTTTAAGGTTAAGTTGTTATGATGATTTTGGACAGCTTTATCGACTGGTGGCGCCATCTTTATTAAACCTGTTTGCATGCACAGGGTTGTATTAAAAATGATTTTTAAAGCTAAAAATACGTTTTTACGTAAATAAACACACAAATTACACTGCAAAATAAAATTTAATATCGCAATCAATACACGCATCAGTATCATACATTGTAGACTGTAGAAATTTGAGTCGCAATAGAAACTACGTACACGATGATAAACATTATTACATGATAGAATCATTGAAATTTTCCATTTTAAATTCAAATTTTAAATTGTACATTATACATCTTTGTTTCTATTCATTAACATTGATTGTTTTCATTTGTTGTCATCAAGTATTGATCATTTTCTTAATTTCTCATTATGTTTTCATATGTTTTTACTTGTCATTTAATTATTTAGCTATTTAGCTTTTATTTTAAACAGTTATTCGTTAAATATTTAACATTCTAGCTCAACAGATCTTTAAAACAATGTACATTGACATTCAACAAGAATATTTTTTTGTTTATATGATATTTTAAGGTTTTCTTTAAATAGTTTAGTTAATAATTTTCTTAGAAAGTTATTCAGTTACATATTATGTTTTGTTTGTCGTTTGTTTGGTTTGTTAAATTCATTTTTGTGATCACAATTTACAATTTCATTGATTCCGCTCGTTTCGCAATAAACTCTTTTGTTTTTCAATTATACAGGTTGTGGTTTTAGAATTTAAGGTTATAATTGGTTATAACTCATTGATTTTTAAAGCAAAACATTTTATATTTTTAGTTTTTAACATTTTAACTAATAAAATACCAAAAACTAAAATTTTTTGAGGTTAAAACCAATAAAACCTTAAATTCCAGTACCGTCATTCTGCATACAAATAAACAAAATCCACACCACAAAGTTGTAGTAGTAGTTAGATTAGTAATTCACCTTGATTTTATCATAAGTTATAAATATTTTAGTTTTAATGGACCTTAGCGTGAATGAAATGATTGTTCCCATAAATTTCCATCAGTTTTTTTTCGTAACATAAATTTCGTTAAGTTTGTAAAGTTTTTTAAAGTTAAAAACATAAAATTCACTGAGAAAATAGTGAACAATCAAAATCACAATTCTAGGTTAGGTTTGTTTCTCATTTACCAATAAATTTCTGACGTTACAAATCAATAAAAAAATAATAAAAACCAAACTGTAATAGTTTAGTAAGTTGAGTACGTATTACATAATTCCGTGTTCTATAACTTCGTTTTTTCAAACATGCGTAGCCTCTAACCTAGTTTATAAGTGCGTGGATGTGAACGCCGCCATTTTAAACCTTCCACTACTTCCAATACTCACAATTAAATAAAAAAAACGAAACCAAATCCACATCCTTTTCTAGCTGTTTCTAGTCTTATACTCAGATCTAACAAGTGACATCTAACGACATCTATTCGTGTGTTGTTTAAAGTTTCATTTAAATTACATTACAATTCATTTTGTTTATAGTGTCCAAGTGTTTTAGTTTGTTATTTAAATTTTAGTATACTATACATACATTTATTTAGTTTAATTCTTTACCTATTTTGTTTAATTATTTACTGAATTTTTGACATTTTACAGTGATGATTATTTGAATGTTTCCTAACCTCCTTCTTCTTCTAATGTTTCTAAAGTTTTATAAGAAAACTTAAAACATAAATCTTTATATATGAAGATAAATTTCAGTCTAGCGCTTTTAATATTTCAATACTTAATACAATAATTAATGTAAGAAATGAATTAATGTGCGCATTTCGAACGAACTTATTATTTTTATGAGTATGAGTACTGTACTGTGTTACGTTGAGGTTAAAAAAGTTTAAGGTTATGTTGTACAAACAATTCGTAGTTGAGAATTGATTCAAGAATTTCATAAAACGAAACACTTTCTTTCTTTCTAGTTAGCTATGCGTCTATCTAATCGTTTTACTCTTCGTCAACTCAATTAATATCATCATATTCATCATTAATAACATGACATTGTCATAGTATCATCTGCCATTTGACTGTCATATGTCATTATGTCATAATACATATGTATTTACAATTGATGAATGTTTTATTACGTTTTTGACTTTGTAACATTAAAAAAATAACAAAACAACAAGTAATAATTAAAGCAATAAACAATTTAACTGTTAAAATCGTTATTGGTAAAATTATTAATGAATAAAATCAATTAAAGTCAAATTACGTAATAATAAATTCATAACTTTTCTTAAGACTTTCATAACTTTCAAAAAAACTTTTAAAGTTTTTGAAGAATCATCCTAGAAACTGTCTAAGTTTCTAATATCCAGAGCATGTTATTGCTAAAATTATCTATACATTTTCTAATGATTATTTTTTGTTATTACTTCATTAAATAGAGCCTCTAGTGTCTAATTACTTCAATTGAAATGATTTATATTTGTAACATGATTATGTTATGATTCATTTGTTTTCTATTTCTGTTTTTTTAAGTTTGTAATTTTAAAATGTCTGTGTTTTGGTATTCATTGTAATTAATTAATTAACTGAGTCAATTTTGTAATATTGTAAAATAATAAATATTTACGAATCACTCAGGAGTAAAGTATTTTCGGTCATATCGCGTGACGCAGCGCCATCATCATTAAACACATCGCTGCGCGCGTCTGCGCACTCGATCACTGTTTTGTCTGTGCGATCATCCGACTTTGATGTGGTGTGCGAACTGCTTTCGTCGCCTGCTGTGGTGGCAGACTCTGACGCGGAGGCGGTTAGGGCGGGCGTACCGCCATTTGCAACTGACACGGCGGGTGACACAGGCGCCGTTGGTGGCGTGATTTTACCTGCTTTACCCAGCAGATAATAAGTCATCAAGTTGCCTTTACCTTTCACAGCTACCAAGCCTCTTTGTTCGAACTGATAACCGAAACATTGAAGGATTTGACAGGTTTCTTCTGTAACCTATAAATTTAAAAATTAGTAAAATGAGTCAGTAAAAAAATAATTTATTTAGGTTATGTATTTGTACCTGTATGCAACCAGCTTTACCCGTACTTTCCATCCGACTTGCAACATTTACTGTATTTCCCCATATGTCGTAGTGTGGTTTTCGAGCACCGATGACACCTGCTGTTATCGGGCCGTGATTGATGCCTAATTTAAGCACAAAATGATTGAAGCTTTGTTCATTGAGGCATTGAAGTGCCTTCTTCAATTCAAGGGCAAACTCGACGAGGAGTGCAAGGTGTGCCCATCGTGTTGTCACTGGATCGTCAGGCTAAATATAAATATTTTCATTTCTAAGTTTTCAAAATTAAATTTTTAGGGTTATGTAACTTACTTTAACATGTTTGGTTGGGTTTAGGCCGCTGGCTGCCATATAGGTCGAGCCGATTGTCTTGATTTTAATGATATCTTGAAATTGTGGTAGTTCCAACAACTAAAACCAATAATATTTTGTTAATACAAAAAAAATGGTTAAGTTTTAAAGTAAATTTGTGTTAAAACTTTAGCCTCTGATGTCTGTCAAGCGTTTTATACTCGTTATCCTTGCCACACACTTTATACACAAGTCAAACAGAATTAAAAACTTAAATCTAAGAAAATCCAGTGTTAGATGTTGGCTAACATCAAGTTAAAGTAAAGAAAGTCTTCCAAAACATAGGAAAAATTGAATAACTTGAATAACATGAATAGCATGAGTTCGAGAGAATGCATGAGAGACAGTTGGGTAAATATTTCGTTTCGGTACTCACAGCGTCGAAATCCGAAATAACTTCGTTCAGAAAACGCAAACACTCCAGGCCCTGATTGTTCACTGTTTCTTCGGAATAAAAATCTAGAACCAACATTACGTTAGAAATGTTAGAAACTGAGTATATTAAACACAAAAACATTTAACATTTAACAAAATTGTAAAAATAAAAAAAAACATAACCTTAAATATGAAAGTTACCTGAAAAATTAGGCATTGACGCAAACAACACCCCAACTTCGGCGTAACTTTGCGAGTATAACTCATCGTGCTGTCTCTTCCGATTCCCCATGAAATGTTCAGCCACGTGCGGCGGTAAAATATTGTACACCAATGCTTCGTTTCGACGTCGCATATCACTCACACATTCCCTTTGCTCTTCCACTTCGTTACGCCATAGAAACAACACGCGTGATACTTGCTCCATCTAGGTTTTCGCAAAACAAGTTACGATATCAGTCACAACCAACCAATCACAACGCAGGATTAACATAATATGAAGTATTAATATAGGCAACACAACTTACATGTCGCGCTAGAAATGCTAATGCAATTGTTGCAATTAAAAGCAGAGCTGATAAAGTATATTTTCCTTGGGTTAAAGTCGAAAAATGTTTGCGAGATTCTTCACAATCCAGTGCCGGTCCTAACACAAACACATTCACGGCGCAGTGTCCCAGAGTGATAAAAACCATTAGTATGGTTTTGCATGTATAAGATAATGATGCTGGTAGTGCAGCTGCGATCAGGATTAGTACCGCAAAGTACGAGAAATACGATGGGTACATGCAGGAGTTGTTTGTATCCTCGAAGACTGTGCAATTCGGTGAGACGTTTGGTGTTGTGCAAGAAATC